>JXCR01148894.1:891766-913060 GCA_002079205.1 Phalaenopsis hybrid cultivar
CACTAATACATCCCTTCCTTAGCTTTAAAACAACAAAGCCATAGGAATTCGAGGTTGTTTGCCTAGTGCAACATAAATCCTCAAACATATTTTTTAGGTCTTTATACAACCATATTGTACAATATAAGCCATAAACTCGTCTTAGGATTCCGAGTTTGTCATTCTTCATGGCCTAAATCCTCACATCTTCAAGGTTATTTGTGTTGATTGCTTCACACAAATGTAAATCCTAACAATAAAAAAAATTGCAGGATGAAACATCTAAATAATTTCTCCTAAATTGAAGCCAAATAATCGACTTAAATCCTTACATCTTCAAGGTTATTTGTGCTGATTGCTTCACACAAATGTAAATCCTAATACAAAAATTGCAGGATGAAACATCTAAAGAATTTCTCCTAAATTGAAGCCAAATAATAGGATAGCTTGTAGGATGAAATGTCTCAATAATTTTTCCTAAATTGAAGCCAAATAATAGGATAGCTTGGGAAGATTGCAGGATGAAACATCTAAATGATTTCTCCTAAATTGAAGCCAAATAATATAATAGCAAATTGCAGGATGAAACATTTAAATGATTTCTCCTAAATTGAAGCCAAATAATAGGATAGTGCAGGATGAAACATCTAAATGATTTCTCCTAAATTGAAGCCAAATAATAGGATAGCTTCGGAAGTCACCGAAGTTCTCCTTCGGATCTGTGACATCCTCTAGTATTTCCTCCTTTGGACTAGAAATTGCAGGATGAAACATCTAAATGATTACTCCTAAATTGAAGCCAAATAATAGGATAGCTTGGGAAATCACCTGAGACATCTAAATGATTTCTCCTAAATTGAAGCCAAATAATAGGATAACTTGGACAGAATGAAGCATTTAAATGATTTCTCCTAAATTGAAGCCAAATAATAGGATAGTTTAAGAAGTCACCGAAGTTCTCCTTCGGATCTGTGACATCCTCTAGTATTTCCTCCTTTGGACTCCAGGAAATCACCGAAGTTCTCCTTCGGATCTGTGACATCCTCTAGTATTTCCTCCTTTGGACTCCAAAACAAACCGAAGTTCTCCTTCGGATCTGTGACATCCTCTAGTATTTCCTCCTTTGAACTCCAAAATAAAATCAAATTTGAACCAATTCCCCTTCACACTGCTTAGTCCGATATCTTTGAGATGTCCTTACCATTTGAATTCCTTGAAGATAATTTTTCCTTGATTTCTATCGAGAGTATTCTTAGGTAACTTCAGTTATCTAAGATGTAATTAACTATAGGGGCTTGCCCTTATAGAAAGTTTTTTTCGAACCCAGCATAATATAAACCCTATTTAATTCCTTATATTAAATAGGGGAATTTGTCGGCCNTAAGGAAACTCACCCCCACAAAATCCTCCTTGTCCATAGGAGATGGCCGCCCCTTTAAGGTGAATCAAGGGAGTTTTCATGTTGTTTAAGCTATGGCTATCTATAATTTGAATGGATGTAACAGACTTAGGATGAGGATTCCCAAAATTAGTACATTTAGTAGTAATTGCGAATAAACATGAATTTATTCAATTTTTTTATGGATAAGATACCTTAGGATGTAGCAAATAAGCTTGAAGCAATTGAATGATTTTCCTCCTGAGTTTCTCTCTCCAACTCCCATGATTCTTGCCTAAAAATGTACTCATGCCACTCTCTTTCTCACAAACACACAACCAAAGGTACCCAAAACCCTAAAGGGAATGGTTCACAAGAGCGATAACTAGTTCCTTTCTGTCCTCTTGATTAGATTAAGGAAAGCTGTTAATCTTACACAGATAACTTAATCACTTATCCTAATAGTTTCCTACCAATTCCATGATTCTTCTGCACACCCAATACTAGAACACTCAAGCTCAAGCAATCTAACATGCATTAGACAGAGATACTCTATCAGAATGACGACGACATCACAAACATTAAAACATAATAAACACAATGATGGGATAAGCAAGGTAGGGCTAGTGATATTTAGAAAAAGCTAGTTCACTTGAACTTACAAGTAAAAAAATTTTAGCCTACAATGAAACATTCTTTAACCATTACTACAAAAGGAATTTTATCTAATTGATAATTAATTGGCTTACATTCCTCTGTCAACCATTATTGGTAACCACGATTCACCAAAATTAAAATCCTGGAAGCAAGCTCACAAAAAATAATAATAATAAATAGTGACCAACTCTCCTACAAGAGGATTCTAACTATCACAAAGAAAAATTCATGCTATTCAATTTTCAAATAAGATGTGTAATCTCATAACTCCAGTTACATCATATCAAATGTGTTTAATTAATAAAGTATATTGACATGTTGGAATAAGTCATGCATGCTTGTCCTTGAGAAAAGAATGAGATATTAAACAGAACAAAATTTAACATTGGATATATAACAAAGAAACCCTAAAGGGCAAGGTTACCAAAAGCAGCCACTAGCTACTATTCTACCGTAAAATCCTTATTTTCTTATTCTACATATTTCCTAACAATTCAATAACTCTTCCACACACCCAACACTAGATCACTCAAGTTTTCAGCGAGCAATCAACAGGACAAAATTATGACTACAACACAAACATGAAGATCGTCTACTTTAGAGCCAATAAACATGATTCTGTGATAAACTTGGTATTGCTAATGATATTTAGAATAAACTAGTTCACTTGTGCTAACAAGCTGGAAATTTCCATCATATATTAGTCTACCAAGAGACATTGTTTAACCATNTACTAGATCACTCAAGTTTTCAGCAAGCAATCAACAGGACAAAATTATGACTACAACACAAACAATGAAGATCCTCTACTTTAGAGCCAATAAACATAATTCTGTGATAAACTTGGTATTGCTAATGATATTTAGAATAAGCTAGTTCACTTGTGCTAACAAGCTGGAAATTTCCATCATATATTAGTCTACCAAGAGACATTGTTTAACCATTAAAAATTATATTTTTTTGGTTAAGGAATAGTACTTGTAGCAAATCAAAAAAGTATTCACTGATGCCTAAAACCAAATTTATTAATGTAATAATCCAGAAAACTCCAATGCACCAAAATCTTTCTTTTTCCTTAAACAGAGGCGTTTCAGAAAGGAAAGGGAAACCCACCTGTCGGCCATGGTGGCGATGGTGCGGAAGGCAAGAATGAGAGAGCGATCGGGGTTGGAGCCACGGTTCTGCCACCGCCCTAGTGAAGAGGAGAGGAACTCTCCCTGAGCACCGTTGGGCTTAGCGATGACGGTTGAAAGGCCCCCGTCCGTGAGGAGGGGATTAGTAGGCCCGCCGACACGGACGGGATCGTTGTCGGCGGATTCGTTAGCAAAGGTCCTCCATTCCGACGTCTCGTCAATGGAGTGCGCCTCAAGCACCAGCCCGCACTCGGAACACACCGTGTCCCCCGCAGAGTGATCGAAGACGACCTCCGTGCTCCTCTTGCACTCTGGACAGAACGCGTCCGACATTTCACTTCCCTCCTATAAACTCTTCTTCCTGCCGCCAATGATCTTTACCCTTCCCTCTCTTCCCTTCCTGTTTATCCCCTCCGACCGTATCACAAATCGCGGCCTCCGGTAGCCCTTTGACCGACCCTCAGCCCACCTTTTCCTGCTCCACCGATCGCCGTCCGCGAAAATCTCCTCTTCCCTCAGATCAGAAAGCCAGNGCCAATAATCTTTACCCTTCTCTCTCTTCCCTTCCTCTTTATCCAATCCGACCGTATCACAAATCGCGGCCTCCGGTAGCCCTTTGACCGACAATCAGCCCACCTTTTCCTGCTCCACCGATCGCCGTCCGCGAAAATCTCCTCTTCCCTCAGATCAGAAAGCCAGATCGTGGGCGATTCTACCTCGATTTCTGGTTGGTATGGGTACTCTTGACTTGGCTTTGAGGTTGTTCGGACCTCAGACTCGGTTAATCGCAATTTATAAGTACTTATAACAATCATTCACGTAAATTTCTTTGTTACCTTTTTTACCTTTAAATTATGTGATGCATACCACATACCTCACAATTATTACATATATTTGCATAACTAATTAATACTTAAACCGCCTTATTAACATATCTAANGGCAATCATTCACGTAAATTTCTTTGTTACCTTTTTTACCTTTAAATTATATGATGCATATCACATACCTCACAATTATTACATATATTTGCATAACTAATTAATACTTAAACCGCCTTATTAACATATCTAATTCCTTGACCCCACGTCAAATATTATAAATAGGGGTGTAAACGAGCCGAGCTTAATTGTGTTAAGCTTATTTGAATTTTTATTTGTTCATGTTCTGCTTGCGTTTGAAATAGCTCATTAACAAATTGTTCGTGTTCAACTTGATTTAATGCTTGTTTGTTTGAATTAACAGATACAAAGCTAGTTTTGTATTTTTCATTCTCTTTACTACATGTAAGTATGACTAAAAAAAGTTGGGCATAAATGCCTCCAATTAGTGTGTCTACACGCCTTTTCTTTTTTATTTAGATTTTTTTTTTCTTGGGATTATTATGATAGCTATAAATTTCCCATTTTTTTTTAATGAAAACATCATTCTTTGGTAATTATAAAGTATTTGAGTTAACTTAATTGGTTTAAGAGCTTAGTGGCCAAATCCATTATATTCTTGATGCTTTTGTTAGTTATCCAACTTCACTTCATTTTCTTTCGACTTCAACACCTAAGATAACATTTTATTTTTCTCTGCACTCTTTAAAAGTATTTCAAATCATTTTCTAAACCTCTAAGTTCCTTACATAGACTTATACATTTATGTTATTCATATGCTCCTCCTCGTTTTTCCTAGGAAATAAAATCTTATTAATAAAGAAGAAATTTATAAGGAAAGGAATTAGAGCTAATACACCAAAAAAAAAGACCCCTCATAAAAAACCTAAGGGTTTTAATTCCAACAAAAAAGAATACATACAATATAGGTTTCACTCAGAAATCCCAAAAGATGAAGCAAAAAAAAAAAACAGAGAGTAGAAATGGAATAACAGCTGGAAACGAAGAAAAACTCAAAAAATTTCATTCGAAATGATCTTTCTGAAGTTCAAAGAAGCATCTAAGAACATAAACAAGCACCAAAATGTCTTGAGGATTTTGATATGAACCTCACTGAAGGGTTAAATAACATGAAGCTAAAGATCATGATCATCCAATAGAAAGAAAACATTGCAAAGATAGTCCAATCTGAGTGGCTAAACACCTACATAATATAAAATGGAGCAAAAAAATCCAGAAAATAACATCAGAAACTGCCCAATAGTAAAAAGTTACAGAAAAGATCATGGTCATCTAACATAAAGAAACCACCAAAGAGATAGTCCAACCAAAAAGGCTAAACACCAAAATGGTGCAAAAACTTCATACTAGTAAGGATAAAAGAACAAGGAACAAGGACATAGAAATCAATAGTGCAACAGAAATAGCTCAATAGTAAAATGTTGTAGAAAAGAAAAAACAACATCAGTATTAGGAGATAAAAGAACAAGGACATAGAAATCACAACTAGTAAGGATAAAAAAAAAACATAAGAACTAGGCGCTTTTACTAAACATGCATTTGTAAATTAACAACCATCTTATGAGATAAGAATACCAATAAAAATTAAGAAAAAAATACTAGTAAACAAAGAAGGGACAAAAGTATGTATTGTGTAGAGAATTTAAAGTAAAATAAGACAAATATGATAAGATATTAAGGATGCATAATGAAAGGCATATATCATAAGATCATAATAAAATAGGAAATCAAACAAAAATAATGAATTGTGAGGGCAAAATAGTATAAAAAACAAAAAAAATCTAATATTCACTCAATATATAAAAGGGACTTGTAAATCACAAAAATCAGTAAATAGTAGACAAAACATGGTAGGCACGAAATAATATAAAGTAATAATTATGATAATAAGTATAATAATAAAACCAAGAGTTTGAGCACTAAGAGAGATATTTAAGCACAAATTTGATATGTTAATGCACAAACATATGTCCGTTTCTTTAGTTTAATTTTGAAATTAATATTCAATTTAATATACATATAATTTTGATTTTTGAAAATAATTTTTCAATTTTGAAAANGAAATTAATATTCAATTTAATATACATATAATTTTGATTTTTGAAAATAATTTTTCAATTTTGAAAATGAGACCAAAAAGATCTCACACATTTAATGGTTTAAATTATCAGCACCACACCACAAGCAATGCATCTATCCCGAGGAATAGACATATTTTTTGTTAGTGGGGCTCAATTATGCAAGCCAAAAAAAAAATCATGACATTTATTTTGTCTGCAAACCCTCCAAGTGCTGGTTTGAGCTGTGGTCGGGCCTAGATATGTTTTAGATGAAAGGGTGACTCGGGCTTGTTCTTGAACTATGGTAGAGTGCTCGGGAGAGGGGGTTTTATATTGAGGAAGTGGTTTTGAGGTATGGTGAAGCTTATGGGATGATTAATTCCAAGGCTAAGAAATACCCTAGATTTCAGTGGTGAGCTTGAGCTCTGGTAGTGGAAATGATTAGTTGAGGATGGTGGGATTGAACTTAGGATCACTGTGAGAAGCTCTGGAAGCAATTTGACAGNTACATATTTTTTGTTAGTGGGGCTCAGTTATGCAAGCAAAAAAAAATTATGACATTTATTTTGTATGCAAACCTCCTCCAAGTGTCGGTTTGAGCTGTGGTCGGGCCTAGATATGTTTTAGACGAAAGGGTGACTCGGGCTTGTTCTTGAACTATGGTAGAGTGCTCGGGAGAGGGGGCTTTATATTGAGGAAGTGGTTTTGAGGTATGGTGAAGCTTATGGGATGATTAATTCCAAGGCCGAGAAATGCCCTAGATTTCAGTGGTGAACTTGAGCTCTGGTAGCGGAAATGATTAGTTGAGGATGGTGGGATTGAACTTAGGATCACTGTGAGAAGCTCTGGAAGCAATTTGACAGAGTTTCCCCAAAGTTTTAGATGCTCTTTCATTTTGGTTGTGAAGGTGGCCAATTTATAAGCTCAGCCAAGGGGGAGGATCTGGGCTGTCATTGGCTGGTGCAAGTTATCTTAGGTGAAGTGGAAATCAACGCAATTCACCAATTAGGGATTGCCACATTGGATGGGTGAAATTTTGTGTTAAAGTCAAGGTAGGGGTTCTTGGTTTGGGTTTTTCAACAACTAGAATGGCGATTAAGCGGGGGTGGTGGCTAGTTGGATCAGGGAGGTGAGGAGGATTAATGGTGATAAGCTTCGGGCTTAGGAAGGCCGGTCGCATGAGTTATTGGGTTTAAGCAAAAGTGGGAGTGGTGTTTGCTTAAATTGGGGAACCATTGGTCCACGACTTAAAGTGGGGTTGGCTTAGTGATGTGGTCAGCATCTTAGGGTTTAGGGAGTGGTTGAGATAATTAGACTTTTAATTAAACCAAAGGATTTGAGTTTGATTTTAGGCTTAAAATTGGGCTTTGGTTGGATTTGAATTTTGGGCTTAATTTGGTGTGGACCTGAGCCAACTGAAAGCTCAAATGAGACTTGAAATTTGTCGTGATGAATTTGGGATATGGATTTTGTGACATTGGGTTGATTATGTGGCTCAATTTGGTGAAAAATTGGATTTGGGGTTAATTTGGGGTGGTTGGCATGAATTTGGAATTTTTTTTTGGAATTTGATATAATTGGGTTTGAATTTAATTAGACTTGGGATTGAATTAAATAAAATTGAGTTTGGATTTGAAATTGGATGAATTTGAAATGAATTTGATGAAAATTGGGGGTAATTTAGGAATTTTAGGAATTTGGGAGTTTCGACCAATTTTGGTAGATTTGGGGAATTTTGGGTGCAATTGGGGGAATTTGTGACTAGAATGGGTTTCAGTGAAGTTTTTTAGTGAAATTGGGGATTTTAGCAATTTTTTGAAATTATGGGCATTTTGGTAATTTTTGGAAAATTTTAGGGTAGAAGGCCAAGGTTAGGTATTTTGGTGGAATTGAAATTGGTTGGATATGATGATCATGTCAGTCATGAAGCCATCTCCTAAAGCCAAGAAATCATAGGAGAACTCATTTTGGATTCTCCGCATTTTGATCCTAACCATCTTAGCCAAAGTCTAAGGGCTTGGGACCACCCACATGAGTTTCTAAAAGGAAGTTAGGAGGTAGAACAAGTGTGAGTGATTTTAGGGTTTTTTTTTTTGGACGGTGTGAGTTTGATGGGTTTGAGTGTGTATGTGGCCAAGACCAAGCCATCCAGGGTTGCTCTAAGGTTCTTCTAAATCTATTAGAACTCATTCTTGAGTCTTCATATGTTGGTATTAGCCATCTAAGGTGAGAAATGAGCTTGGACTTGCTCGTGTTTGACTCATTTACAACCTCATTGATGTATATCTCTTTCTCTCTCTTCAATTCTCTCTCCAACTCTCTCTCTCTCTTTCTCTCACTCTTTGAATAGATTTTTCTCTCAGTAGGATTTAGTTATCTTTCTAATCTCAGCATTGAATCTTATCTCATGCCAAAATCTTTTCTCCCTCAATTGAGTATAGGATAATAGGAAAGTTAACTCATTAAATGACGTGCTCAATGTCCAACAACACTCATAGTCACCTATAGAAAGATAAATGTGCAACCATGTAATAAGAATTAAGATTCAAATCATTTTGGGGTGAAATTGGATTATGTTTGACTAATTGAACCTTTTCTGAGTGGAATAATAGAGTGCGGCCTAAAGTTCATGGTACTCAAGTTATTTTTGGATTAACAGCAGTTTATTAAGCTAGGTATAACCATAGGTTTGAATAGATTAAAGCTAGTTTGTCCTTGTAAACTTATGCTTAACCTTCAATTACTCATATATCTAAATTGGGCCACAAATGGTGTAAGGCACTAATGGGGTATAGTGAGCTCATATAAACTCATGCCAAATCAAGACAATTCAANAGCGGTGATTCTGAGGATGAAGAGTAGAACTGAGAGATTCATTTTATGATTGTAATATGATATGAACTATATGGTCTGAGCCTGTTACATTTGCATTTGTGTGTTCTTTTGGACTATGTTTTATGTTATGTTTTGAATTTTTATGTTCTATTGTTGTTGTCATTATTGTGTTAGATATTATTTCATTTTTAAAATTTTAGAGTAGTAGCTGTTGTTTTGTGTTTAGTACTTGGATTTAGTTAGATTAGAACTTAACTTAATTTCATATTTGTTATAAAGTAAAAAATCTTGCTAGCTTAGATCTTAAACTTTAAATTCAGAAACTCCTAACTTGTATTTTCCTTTTATCATGTTAGTGTCTTGTTTGCTTTTATACCCACTATTTAAAATTCTATTGAATCTCTACATGTTAAACTAAAATGAAAATATAGAAAATTTGATCAAAAATTAAATTTACTCCTATCTTTAGTTTTATACTTGTATAATTAGCGTTTAAAATTCCTGTTAGTATATTATTTTTAAATTTTCATTTCTGCTAATATATATCCAATGCTAAATCTAATAGAAATTTATGTTTGGGGGGTTGAAAAATATTTTCAAAACTCGAGTTTTATTTGTTCTCAAATGTACTACAAGTGAATTTGATTTTAAAAGAAAAATTGATTATATATTTAAAGTTATATTAGGGAAATAAAATTTGATTTTAGAAATGAGTACAAAAATATAGTTAAAATTTTAAGTAGTGAATAAAAACCTTAAGTTAAAACTTTTTAGTATAGAAAATGATTAATATAAGCGACTATCTTTAGTAGGATAAAATGGTATTTTTGAGAAATTTAGATAATTTAGACTTTTAATTTTAAATACTTAAATTTCTTTTATTAAAATGATTTTGAAAACTATTATTATGTTTATAAGTAAAAGTTATATATCAAGAGTTTACTTTAGGAAAGGAAATGTGGAATTCAAAATCATTAAAGGCCTATCAAGATATAGTAATCCTTGCCTGAAAAAAAAGGAAAAAGAAAAGAAAAAGAAAACAAAAGAAAAAGAAAATAAAAGAAAAAGAAAAAGAAAAGAATTGTAAGGGAGGAGAAGCTTGAGAATTAGTGCCTAATCAAAAATTGGTTCTACATTTGATCCTTTTAAAGTATAAAATTTGATAAAATCTTAAGCTTATAAATATAATATAGTAAGTAAAATTATTTTTAATTAAAATTTTTAACTTGAAACAAATAAAAGAACTAAAATCTAAATTTAGAGAACTTACAATATTTCTGAATTAAATAGAAACTCATATTTTCATAGTTTTTAACATTAAAAATTTTCAAAATTTAAGGTGGTCTCATTTACTAATTATTTTTTTCAAAAATGGATACTATATTTCTAAATCTAAATTTTTGTAACTCCTAAAGAAACTCATATACATATCATACATATTTGGTTTTTAAAGATTGAAGTGTCTCTTGAGAACAAGTAACATTTTAAGTTCGGGGGATTTTGATACACCTAAAATATATAGTATTTTTAGACACATTTTTATACCTAATTTTGAGATATTACGCTTTAATGGAAGGTATTTTTATATTTTTCTTGTAAATACAAGTAAAAATGAAAAAAATGCTTAAAGGAGTGAAAAAGGATCAAATTTGGAGCAAAAATGTAAAAAATTGGGCAAAAGAGTTTTGGCGCCTAAGAGCCAGATCTGGCGCTTAAGCGTCGGTTAAACAGAGAAGGCCATGCCTAAGTGTCGAGACCCAGTGCTTAAGCGCTAGTGGCAGTTGCTAGATGAGTAAAATCAATTTTCACAAATTTCGAATAGGTTTTTGAGGCACCCATTGACTTAATAGGTGGTTGTAATCACCATGGACGAAAATTATCATGAAAGGATGCATCTTTTGGTCAAATACATCGAATCAAGACACATTTTGAAGAGATCCCAAGGCACCTCTTAAAAAACTATAAAAGAAACAAGAGAGGACTTAGAAAAGGGTCCTGAAAATATTAGCAAGTTTTGAAAGTTCTTCTCTGAGGAGTTAGTTCGGACAGATTTTTAGGAACCACTTTTTATTTACTTTATCCTTTTTATTATTTAATTTTGAGTGATTGTAAAAGAGAAGAGATTCAAAGGAACTTCAAGAGTTTAGTGGAGGACTTGAGATAAGTTTNACTTTAAAATAACAAAGCCATAGGAATTCGAGGTCGTTTGCCTAGTGCAACATAAATNAGCTTCATCCATAAGCTCTTTGGGACCTAACAAAGGTGTGAAGAATCTCTGATTGAGGCTACACTTCGCGAAGCAAAGGTATAACTCACTTACTCTCCCGAGCCTTCGCGAGCTCTACATTTAAAATGGCTTGATTTCATATCATGTTTACCATATGGATATGTTTGTCTCTTCAAAAAGAGCATTTTAAAAAAATAATCACTAAAATCCATTGAGAAATGAGGGAGATATTAAGCTTTTAAAAGGGACGGTGTTTCGGTAAGGCTATCAGGGACGATGAACAGATGTCGTCCATCCGCGTGTGTATTGAATGAACGGCGGAGATCAAGCCGGATGATTATCTGAGGCGATACATCGCGACGCGTGGCAGCTGACTCAGAAGGCGGCATCAAATAGGAGTGCGCCGCGTGGCTTTTTGACGGATCCGAGGATCCAGTCAGCTCGCGGTTTGAATAAATAAATAGGATATTTAAAAAATTCAGAAAATAACTCTTAAACTTCAAAAATCCATATCTTTATGTAGAAAATTCATAAAAATAAAATAAAAATACCCTCTTGCTTAGTGAAAAGAGGAGAACCATGTGGAATTACTTTCACATTAATTTGATGCATAAATTATTTTTTAAAAATGAATTAGGGTTAGGGGTTTTTCAATTCTCCATTCATGTTGAGATATCACCTTGACCTAAAATTTTTATATGTTGTAGCCTCTGTCTAGATGCATAGTTTGATCATTTTTTCAAAGACATAAGAGATTTCTAGACAGAGATCTTAATTTTCTAAGTTCTTAAGCATTTTCTGTTCAAATAGTTATAGAAAATTGCATATAGCTTAGAAAATTCTACAAATATTCATATGAGTTTTCTCTGGCCATAGTAGTCTTAGGAAATAATTTTATAATTTTTAAAAATCAAAACATCATTATTTTAAGCAAACTAGTCTTAGGAAATAATTTCATGATTTTTAAAAATCAAAATATCAATATTTTGAGCAAATACGGAGTAGTCTTAAGAAATAATTTTATGATTTTTAAAAATAAAAATATCACTGTTTTGAGCAAATATCAATTTTCTTAAAATATTTAATTTGGAGAATATAAGGATCAAAATTATTTGATTTTTGTATTCCACTGTGACTAATAAGTCACAAAATTCACCATAAAAATTTCAAAGGATTTTGAGATCATTTAGTATTTTTAATTGGTTTTTAAAAATCATTANGTGTACTTTAAGATTTAAGGATCATATAAGAATAGCTAGAGATTTAAATGAGCATAACCCTTCAACAATGGGTTTAGGTAATCACTCAATTTTGAGATCAAGAAATGCCTATATTAAGATAATAAACAAATTATTTGATGTTGAATTTAAGAANGCAAAGGCTTCATCCTCAAGCTCTTTGTAGTATAACGAAGGTGTGAAGAATCTCTGATTGAGGCTACACCTCTCAGNATAGGAGGATTTAATAAAAATAAAAATATATTTAAAATAAAAACTTAATTTTTAAGTTATTTTNGATGTTAAAAATTGTTGTGAGAACATGTAATAACCGAGGTGATATTGTCTCAGTCAACAATTGGAAAGAATCACATGAGGTTGTATAAATGAAATTGTAGTTGATATAATTGAGTGAAAATAAATAGAGAAATATTCATTAAAGGTATAGAGTTAGGTGACTTTAAAGTGACAAGTTAAAGCCCAAACTTGGTTTATTATTTTAGTTTATGATACGTGATGTTAGCCCCCAGGTGGAGGGAATCGAGGGAATTCTAGAGTGAGAGCTAGTATCTTCCCTGCCTAGCCGGTCATCAGAACTATTCAAACTTTAAATTAGCCAATTTTCTTTATAGTCTCTCCAGTAAGGGTAAAGAATATTATTGCTCCTATTTGGCACAACATAATTTGCAAACTTCCACAACAGAATTCCTATACTTATTACTTATTCATAGAAAAAAGAAAGATATTTTTATATTTAGTGTTTTCTTCTACAAAAACTCTAGTTATCTTTTTAAATTGTTATTATTCTATCAAAATATCTAAAATACCAAAAATATTTAAATTTTCAATACTGCAAAAATCATCCCTTGTTTAGATAATTATCTTTTCATTAAAAAAAAGTTTGTTGTTCGATAGTGCTTATTGTGTATTCTCCCTATGGGTTCGATATCCATGTCTTAATTAAAACGATATGTATACTTGTATAGGATCCCTATATATTACCTGATAACGATACGTATACCTGCATAATATCCCAATATATATAAATTAAAAGTTAAATTCATATTTTTCTTCTGGATTAGGTTTTTGGTTTTGTTGTAAAGTAAGAAAATATAAGTGAAATATAATCTGAATTATTGTTGTACTGTGCATATTAGCAGTATCCAGGGATCAACACCTTTGTTGTACAATCTAAGCCCTAACTCGTCTTAAGATTTCAAGGTTGTCATTTGTCATGACCCAAATCCTCACATCTTCCAGGCTATTTGTGTGATTGTTTCAAATGAATGTAAGCCCTAAAAAAATAAAATTTACTGGATAAATCACCTAATCATTTCTCCCTAAAATAGAAGTGAAACCATAGGATAGCTTGGGAATTCACCGACGTTCTCCTCCGGATTTATGACATCCCATAGTTCTTCCTCCTTTGGACTCCAAAAACAAAATGCTCCAAATTTGAACTCTTCCCCTTTCACACCTCTTTATCTGATTTCATTGAAAAGCCTTATCCTTTTGATCTCTTTGAAGATAATATTTTCTGATTTTTATCGAGAGTTTTCCTAGGTGACTTCGGTCATTTAAGATATACTTAACTATAGGGGCTTACCCTTATAGAAAGCTTGTCTGAAGTGAGCTTAATATAAACCCTATTTAATTCTTTGTATTAAATTGGGGAACTTATCGACAAATAAATTGATTAGAGACCAAACGGATGTCATATATTTCTTAGTTTATTTGATCGAGCCTCACCCTCAAGTCTTGTGCTTATCTTTNTAGAGATCTTCATTTTCTAAATTTTTATGCATTTTCTGTTCAAATAATTATAGAAAATTTCAAGTGCTTTAGAAAATTCTATAAATATTCATGTGAGCTCCTTATGGCCAGAGTAGTCTTAGGAAATAATTTTATAATTTTTAAAAATCAAAATATCACTATTTTAAGCAAACTTCAATTTGCTTAAGATATTTAATTTGGAGGATATAAAAATCAAAATCATTTGATTTTTGTTTTTCATTATGATTTGTAACTCAGAGGATTCACTATAAAAATTTCAAAGAATTTTGAGATCATTTAATATTTTTAATTGATTTTTAAAATCATTATTAAAATTAACACTTAAGTGATTTTAAAAAATCAAAATATAACTCAAAAAATTATCAAATTTAGTTTTTTGAGTTCTTTGATATCAAGGGAGTTTAATAAAAATAAAAATATATTTAAAATAAAAACTTGATTTTTAGGTTATTTTTAATNTTTCATCACAATTAAGCCCTTACTTGTAGATGGGAAGAATATGTTTTAGCAACGACAAAAGTGGGAAAGTTTTTTCAACACCTTTGGCTGGCTTGGAGAGCAACAAATAAGTCACGGGTCCAATAAGCACAGGAACAGTTTCAACTCCAAGCTGAATCAACATTCAGACAATAATAAATCTCTCAAATCGAAACACTTATACGCACGTTGTTCTAATGAGTCAGTTTTAAGAGACGTGACAAACTTTGCAAAGTAATGCCGCATAATTCCACCAAGAAATATGGGACAAACGAGTAAAAAGCTCCAGCATGGTCACAACTCAGAAAGTTCATCAACAAAGCTTAATGAAATTTTGAAGCTTTCTTTTTTGCATTTATAGGAGCTAAAAACTTCCAATAATGAATAATATTCTGTATTCATAAGAATCAATGCAGAAAATACATACCAACTTAGCCTCGTTATATTCAGAGACTGCCTTGTGAGAAGCATATGAGAACTTCGTATTTGGGCCTAATTCAGGAACGATGAAGTGACTGGATCAACAAATTCAAAAAAGAGGGAATTTTAGGAATAATAACTGAGCAGTAAATGAGCATGCTGATTTTTTTGCCAAATCATGTCGACAAGTAAAAATGAGCTGTTGCTAATCTGACTTACTAGTTGGTGTCAAACCATTTGGTCATCTCCATGGCAGGTACAGAGGCATTTCCTCTAGCCATTGAAAAGTAGGTGTCAAAACCAATCTCACCACCATTCCAATTANGCTACAGGATTTTGATTCCGGCGGTCGACAGCTTCCAATGGGCAACTCCTCAACCAAAATAGTGCCGACAATATATTTTCAAATAAAGGCAGGAATGGTCCAATAAAATCTAATCCCCGTGCGTTAAAAATTTCCATTTCCAAATTAAAATTTAGAGGCATTTAATTTCTTCTACAAATATTACCTACTCTTTGACACCGATCACATATTTTTATATAAATATTAGCATCTCTAAATAGAGTAGGCAAATAATATCCAGATTGTAAAATTTTTTAAAGCAGTTCTATCATTCCAAAAATGTCCTTCAAATTCAGAATCATGACATTTTAGCATAATCTCCTGAATTTCTTTATAAGGCACACAGAGTCTTATAACTAAATCTTTACATTGTTTATACAAATGAGGATCATCGCAGAAATAAGATTTTGCATCATAGATAAATTTTTTTCCTGTTATTTTGTCTGTCCATATGGTAAAATACCACTAATAATTTAAATCACAATATCTGCATACCAAGGTATTTCTTATCCTTTTACAGCGTAAAGTTGTTCTTTAATCTCTCTTCTAGATAAAGTATTTCTTCCTGTACTACAAAATTAAACTCTTGCATCAGAAGTATCCATATATTTAATCTTGGATTTGCATCCTTCTTTTGCATTAAATATTTAATAGTAAAATGGTCAGTATGCACAACACATTTAGTTCCAATCAAATATGATCTAAACTTATCAAAAGCATACACAATGGCTAATAACTCTCTTTCAGTAGTGGTATACTTAATCTGAGCATCATTAAGAGTCTTACTAGAATAATATATGACCTTGAAAATCTTATCATATTTCTGCCCTAAAATAGCTTAAATTGCATAATCACTAGCATCACACATTAATCCAAATGGTTTCTCCCAGTCGAATGAAACAATTATAGGAGCAGTAATTAATTTTTCCTTTAAAGTTTCAAAGGCTATAAGGAAATCTTGGTTAAAGTTAAATTTTGCATCTTTTTCTAGAAGTAGACATAAATAAAGGCTTAGTAATTTTTGAAAAATCTTTTATATATCGCGTGTAGAATCCGGCATGTCCTAACTAAATCCTAACTCCTCCTACAGTAGTTGGTGGAGGTAGTCTCGATATAACCTGAATTTTTGCAGGATCTACCTCCACACCATTTTCTAAAATTTTATGTCCAAGAATAATTCCTCCTGCAATCATAAACTGACCTTTCTCCGAGTTCAAAATGAGAATAGTCTTTTCACAACATTTCAAAACTTTCCCTAATTGATTTAGACATATTTCAAAAGAAGTTTTGAATATAGAAAAATTGAACATAAAAAATTCAATCCCTTTCTCAATCAAATCACTAAAAATTGAACAAATCTATCAAACATCTTGACCAAAAAGGGTAAAGAGAAATGATCCTTTTGGGTGACAGAATTTAATTTTCTATAATCTATACAGATTTGCCATCCAGTAACTTGTCTTATTGATATCAATTCATTATGCTCATTTGTCACTGCAATTACACCTCTTTTCTTTGGAACACAGTGAATTGGACTCACGCAACCACTATCTGAAATAATATATATTATTCCTGCATCTAACCATTTTATATTTTCTTTCTTAACCACTTCTTTCATCATAGGATTCAATATCCTTTGCGGAACAGTTCTTAGTTTATGTTGATCTTCTAATTAAATTCTATGCATACAGATTGAAGGACTGATTTCTATAATATCAGCTAATGTCCATCCAAAGGTTTTCCTATATCTTTTCAAAGTTTCTAACAACTGTTGTTCTTGCGCATCAGTTAGTTCTGAGGATACTATGCAGGTAGTGTAGATGAATCTCTTAAAAATGCATATTTCAAATGTGTAGGAAGTGTTTTCAATTCTAGTTCAGGGGGTTTCTTAATAGATGAAATCAAATTTTTGTCATTTTCTGCAGGATCTAACATTTCAAATTTTTCCTGAACATATTTCAGTTCTTCTGTACTCATTTTCTTAGGCTCATCCTGGATTTTATCGTCATCTTGATATTCCATATATTCCTTTTCAAATTTACTTTCGTATGTATTTTTGAAATATTCATGGCTCAAATACTCATTAATATCCATTATGAAGCATTCAATCTCTTGGTTTTTAGTAGAGTATCTCATTGATTTTGCAATATTAAATGTAACCTCTTGACCACTAACTCTCATAGTTAGTTATCCTTTTTGCACATCTATCAAAGCTCTTCCAGTGGCTATGAATGGTCTCGCTAAAATAATAGCAAATTCTTTATCTTCCTCCATCTCTAATACAATAAAGTCCACAGGAAGGATAAATTTATGAACCTTTACTAAAACATCTTTTATAACTCCTTTAGGATGGGTAATTGAACGATTAGATAACTGAAGAGTTACAGTTGTGGGTGAAATATCTCTTAAGCCCAACCTTCTATAAATTGATAACGACATAAAATTAATACTAGCTCCTAAATCACATAAAAATTTTCTATAAAGTCGTTCGCCAATAGACAAAAGAATTGTAAAATTTCTAGGATTAAGTTTTTCAGGAAGCTTCTTCTGAGTTATAGTGCTACACTATTCACTAAGTGCAACAGTCACATTATCTGCAAACTTTCTTTTCTTATTAAGTATATCCTTCATGAACTTCACATAGATTGGAATTTGTTCCAAAGCTTCAACAAATAGAATCTTTATCATTAATTTTCTCAAATTTTCCAAAAATTTATGAAATTGATTATCTCTATACTTTTGCTTCAATCTTTAAAGAAATTGAGGTGATAGTCTTTCTACAGTCATTTTCATGGGTTTAACAGGACTTTTTGCAGACGATGAAAATCGTCACCAGAATTTTCAATTTCCACCGCATCTTTTTTAATTTTAACTTCTCGTCGAACTCTTTTTTATAATTCTTTTCCACTTCTCGGTTGAATAGCTTTAATTTGTTCTTTGTTTTGATCCTTAGGATTTACTTTGATATTACTAGGCAATATACCTGGAGTTCTATTCCAAAGTGCAGTAGCAATAAATTCCAATTGATTTTTCATATTTTTGACTGCAGCATATTGACTCTATATATGACTTCCCATTTGCAATATCAATTCTTCCATTGATAAGTTGTTCTTGTTACTTTCCAAATTATTAAATCCTGGGGGGTAATAAGGTTTATATGTTTGATTTCCTTGATTTTTGGAGCTTCCCACTAGGTTCGCAGCATTGTTTCCCCATTGTGGATTTACAGCATTTGAGTTATTGTTACTTCAACTAAAAATTGGATGATTCTAGCAACCAGGATTATAATAATTGCCATATGGATTGTTAGAATAATTATTTATTGCATTTAAAGTCTCATAAGAACATTGAGATTCTATCATTTGTCCAAATGAGTTCTCATCAAACACAGGTGTTGTCTTAAAATAATTCATTCCATATTGATCTATCTTCTTTAATATATCAGTTATTTGAGCATCTAACATACATATTGCATCAGAATCATGAATACTGGCTACTCTTTTTGGATTTACCCTTTCTGTGGGCCATTGAAAATTATTAGTAGCCATCTCTTCAATTAATGAATATGTTTCATCGAATGTTTTTGACATTAATGATCTACCAACAATAGCACCAATTATCAATTTAAGAGATCCAACCAATCCATTATAAGAAGTTTGAATTAATAACTAATCTGACAACGCATGTTGTGGACACTTTCTAAAGAGATCTTTAAATCTTTCTCGGGCTTCATAAATTGATTCCCCTTCAAACTGACAAAAATATATAATATCATTTCTAAGCTTAGCTGTTTTTGAAGGTGGGAAATTTTTAGATAAAATTTTTGGTGATAAATCTCCCCAAGTTATGATAGATCTAGATACTAATGAGTTTAACCACATCTTAACTTTATCCCTCAATGAAAAAGGAATGTGTCTAAGTCTGACAACATCATTTGCCACTCTATCATATTTAAATGTAATACACAATTCTAGAAAACTAGCAAGGTGTAAATTGGGATCTTCAGTTAGTGTTCCCCCTAACTGATTCTTTTGCACCATTTGGAATTTAAGATCAAATGAATTGGCAGCTAGAGTAGGGTTTTTTATACTCAAATGAATTTCATTCGTTGTAGGATTAGCATAATCTATTAAAGGTCTCTGATGATGTTCATTTTAATTTCAAGCATTACTTAAGTTGCAAGCTATTTTGCTGGAATGATTTTTCTTTTTTTGTTGTTTTCAAATTTTTTTAACAGTTCTTTCTAATTCATAATCGTAAGGTACTATGTTTTCAAATTTTATACTACGTAAAAACAAAATAAAAGAAGTAATTAAAAATAAGCAACACAGTTAAACAAGAAAATGTTCAATCTAAACTATAAATACTATTTTTTTATATTTTTAAAATAAAATAAAATAACTAATACTTTCTGTTACTTCCCTAGCAACGACGCCAAAAACTTGATGTGTAAAAACTTGGGATTAAACTAATAATAAATATGCAATGTAACCCAAACAAGAATGTAACTTTAATGAAAATAATTTATCTTTAAAACATCTTTTAAACTCTTAATTCCCTTCTACATATAACACAAGTATCGTATTGTTCAAGTAATATAGGGCTAATGGAGTCCTAGATATTGATCACACTGGGAAGCTGAATATATATATAAGCTAGCTATTAATATTTTTTTCTTATATTAAGATAAAAATGAAAACAAAGTAAAGTATGAAGTTAAACTACTCAAGTGAAATGTTACTAAATATTCAGATGTACGACTATAATAATTAAGTTAAACTAGAAGCTAAACTTTCAAAGTTAAAATTATTGAAATAAAATAAAGGTTTTTGTTGATGAAATATGAGAAAACACCCTTCCCTTTTACAATGAAAATATGACTTGTGAAGAAGTTGAAATCATTTGAAAAATATATTTAAAAACTATTTTGTGTCATATATGAGCAATCTTATTCTCTACCTTCTTTCGAGCACCATAAAGAACATTGACTATTCCATAATTTGGTCCCTAATTTTGTGGTTAGGCTGGGAGGATACCGACTGTCACTCCAGAGCTCCCACAATCAGCTGAACCAAATTGAGAATTCTAATCTGTCACCTTAAAATGTTCCAATTCTACATCCAACGTAGTATATTTCCCAATTTATTTGCACCTAATTCCATGGATGACATACTCTCCCATGAAATCAAATGTGATTCTCCCTTTGTTGTAGAAATCATATTCTCTTTTTAGAACATATGTTTCTCAACACATTTTAACAATTCAATTGGCCAGATCAAAAAATAAATGAAGATCTGAGTTCAAATCATCACAAATTATCGACATTTAAAATCGTAGAAAAAAAATTAATTCTTCACAAAACCATTTCTTCAAAGAAAAGAGAAGGATAAAGAAGACTACTAAAAATTCATGAGAAGGATACAATAAAGCATGGACTTTTTATATAAAAAAAGTTTACAAACAAAAGAAATGAAAATACAACGTATCTCACAATCCTTCCCAAGAAAATCTCCGGAAGTTTTCTCCAATCCTTTCTCTTTTTACAAGCACTCTCAATTTTCTCTTAGAAGTGTAATGAAGAAGAAATCTCTCACCTTCCCTCTCCTCTTACAAGTCAGAAGACAATCTCCAAGCTCTTGACTTTCTCTCTCTATCTTTCCCTCTGGGTTAGCACGCCTGTTGACCTCACTTTTGGGTGAGGTCTAGAAAACTTCTTTAGTAGCCTAGGTCTAGCCATAGGACTTTCCTGNTAATTGGCCAGCTAAGCTCCCCATTGACCAATTTCTATAAAATCTACCCCTCACGGCTATGGAGAGTGTGGTAAAAATTTTTCACCAAGGGCCCTCCAAATCTCTCTGAAAGCTTCCCTAAGA
>JXCR01148894.1:917187-928697 GCA_002079205.1 Phalaenopsis hybrid cultivar
GAGCCAAATAATAGGATAGCTTAGGAAGTCATCGAAGTCCTCCTTCGAATCCGTGACATCCTCNATATATATATACTCGAGGGACTTCGAAGTTTACTATCGGTCACCCGTATGTATAGAGTTCGACATTCAACTAGAAGGGTGTCCTACTATATCATCTTAGGAGTGTACTCTTTAGCATGGTACTAGTGATTGACAAGTGGGCAATAGAACTTATATTAAAAATTTATATTTTGGCATGCATATAGATTTCAAGCATACAAGAGAAAGTAATATCAATTTCGTAGTTAAAATACTTTTGCAAATGTAATATCTACTCTTATCGTATTTGTTCTTATCAGTTTTGTAGAAATATGATTGTCCACGAGTCGATCACACCGTAGGGCGTGGGACCGCCAACAACCTAAGAGAGCAAGGGTGTCCCGCTAATCTTATGTCGGTGAATAATATTATCATCATACGGTTCACCGGGCCTGATGTTGTAGGATGAAACATTATTCCGCTCTACCACTAACGTGCCTTTGTCATCATCGCCCTTAAACCCTAAAATGAACCGTCCAACTTATAGCCTTACTTGATGGTTCACATATAGCAAAAGACTATATGTGCGCGTTTATGCTTTAGGCATAAGCACCTAAAACCTAAACCAAGAAGCAAGGAACACAAACGGAAAAGCAAGAAATGAAAAGAAAGAAGACGAACCCGCCTCCAAAAATCAATTTAGAAAAGAGAGGCCGAAACGGTAGGAGGGTTAGTCTAAAACATCCAAGTAGCGGGAATTTTCGAATAGGTAAAGAGGTGGAGCACACTCCCTCAGGCTAATGATAAAACATTCTAAAAATGACACAATTTAGGAACTGCAAAGTCACAATTGAACTTCTCTCAAGTATCAAAAGACTTTTCTCCTCTTTTCTTTTCCTTTTCTTCTTCTTTTTTTTATTGCAATCAATTCGGCCGACACGATTAGAACTCAAAACATCTTCAAACATTCCATAGAACATCCCTCAAAAAGGGGACATTCGAATTCTTCCAAATACCAAGAATTGAAGTATTTCATTTCACAAGCATCAAAGCACTCAATTCCACTTTAAACCAAAAGTTTCCAATGCCATATAAACCCAACATCAACCAAAAAGCTCATATAAGTGCTCACGGCCGGGGCAGCAAGGAACCACTGACATGTGCACAAAAGAACCAACTGACATGGGGAAGGAGGCTCTCGGCCAGGGGCAGCAAGGGAGCAAGCCAAACCCTGCAAGTGGCCAAACAACCAAGCCATCACAAAAGATCCCGAGCCCAACAAGGGGCAAAACCGCAGACACTACAAGGCCAAAACCAAAGAACAAGTCCAGAAATTTTATTTAGATGAATCTTAGAAACTTCATCTTGTTATTATGCAAGCAACAAGCCAATTTCCATGATTTCCATAAAGCGAACACATATATGAATTTCGATACTTCCATAAAACAAGATGGTTAAGAGCCCCTACATGGACATTCATACATGTCATCCAATTCCTCATGAATTTATATATCTAGCACCTAATTTTCAGATTCTTACAAGTGAGCAAATTTGTTAGNCATAAAGGGGTTAAATCAATGTACTTGCCCCAACACATGTTTAAACCCTATGGTGCCATTTTTAGGGTTAAATCAATGTACTTGCCCCAACACATGTCTAAACCCTATGGTGCCATTTTTACTTCTGTTATAAGCTTTAACCATGGTCCAAGCCCTGGTCAGCCATCCTAACCCAAGCTAAAATCCAACATAAGCTTTAACCATGGTCCAAGCCTTGGTTAGCCACCCTAACCCAAGCTAAAATCCAAAGTAAGCTTTAACCATGGTCCAAGCCTTGGTTAGCCACCCTAACCCAAGCTAAAATCCAAAANCATTTTCCCGAATTACAACATAGAAGAATAATTCCCATAATTATCAAAATTTTGGAAACTTCATTAGTATAAAATGACTTTTGAACTTAAGGCTATAATTCATAACTTTGAAAATCAATGTATTCACACCCTTATTTGAAAATCAAAATGATGTGTAAATGATCTTGATAATGAATCTTTTCAAAATTAATACGCATGTTTAATACACTCACTTAGGTCTTAAGGACTTAGTGGTGAAATTAAGTTGAAATCCACATGTTAAAAGAGGATTAAGAAGATCAATATAATTAAACTCTTTTAAAACACCACAAGTCCAATTGGGACTAAAAATTTGGCTAAGTGTTCNGTTTCAGATGGGGGAAGACACTTGAGATATGAACCTACAAATGCCTTCTTGTATAGTTCATCCCCAATAAGTATGAAGTTGGCAACCATGCGTCAGAGGCAAATGTATGTAGTAACATCATCTGACAGTGTTCCAACTCGAAGGAAGGAGAAGATGGGATCCATTCAAGATGACTCTATGAGGTTATCTATAGACAGTATCGCCCATGGACCCTGGATGCTAGAAAAAAGTATCTCTTCAATACACATTCTTTTATAGAGATCTCCAGTTGTTGAAGTGGCGAGCTTGGAGAAGGCATCAACTCTGGTGTTATGCTCCCGAAGTATGTGAATGAGCTAGCATGTTTTAATTAGGGCGAGAAGTGTTTTTACTAGACTGAGATACCACACCAGTTGTGAGTTATGAGTGTTGAATTCTCCCTCCACTTAGGATGCGATGAGTTGAGAATCAGTAAATAATCATGTTTTGTATTTCACAGTCGATGACAAGTTTTAATCCAATGACAAGTGCTTCATATTTGATAATATTATTGGTGGCTAGAAATTTCAACGAATTCCATACTCCAAAATGTCTTGCTTCGGAGAGAAGAGTAGTATTCCTGCACCAGCTTCTGAGTTTCTGGATGCNGACAGAGGAGATTCATGTGAAATTATTTTCACATTAATTTGATGCATAAATTATTTTTAAAAATTATAAAATTATTTCCTAAGACTACTCTAGCCATAGAGAACTTACAAAAATATTTGTAGAATTTTCTAAAGCATATGCAATTTTCTATAATTATTTGAACNCCTCCATTCATATGGAGTTAATGCCTTATCTCCAAATTTTTATATGTTGTAGCCTCTGTCTAGGTGAATAATTTAAGCATTTTTCCAAAGACAAATTTTTATATGTTGTAGCCTCTGTCTAGGTGAACAATTTAAGCATTTTTCCAAAGACATAATAGATCTCTAGACAGAGATCTTAATTTTCTAAGTTTTGATGCATTTTCTGTTCAAATAATTAAAAATCTCTAGAAAGAGATCTTAATTTTCTAAGTTTTTATGCATTTTCTGTTCAAATAATTATCATCTCTAGATAGAGATCTTAATTTTCTAAGTTTTTATTCATTTTCTGTTCAAATAATTATAGAAAATTGCATGTGCTTTAGAAAATTCTACAAATATTCCTGTGAGTTCCCTATGGCCCAGTCTTACGAAATAATTTTATAATTTTTAAAAATCAAAATATTACTATTTTAAGCAATTTTCAATTTGCTTAAAATATTTNGCACCATAAAAATTTTAAAGGATTTTGAGATCATTTAATATTTTTAATAGATTTTTAAAGATCATTATTAAAATTAACACTTAAGTNACAGTACGTAACCATTTGATGAAATAAAATGGGTCGCAGAGCCCAGGAACACCCCTCTTCGCCTCAATGGGGCAAGCCTTGTTGCTCTCTTTCACACACACACACACACTCTCTCTCTCTCTCTCTCTCTCTCTCTCTCTCTCTCTCTCTCCCGAAGAAAATGCTCCAACTCCTGGGTTTGAATCATAAGACAAACCTAAATTCAACTTCTTGAAAAGTGTGATGAGTGTGAATCATGACACCAACTAGAAGAGGGGCACACAAAAAAGGAGAAAATCCTATGCAAATATTTCAAACACTAGATGCATAAAGAAATCACGCAAAAAAAAAACCTAGGAGTTTAAAAATGTCATTTCTGGTGTTATCCGAGAGGTTTGGATTTGTAGGCTCAAATCACCTCAAAACGAACGACAGATTGTCAACGGTTGGCTAATCCCCAGGATAGGATGACTTATAGTATCTTGCTTGCACTCTATTGACACCACTCAACTGACGAAGATCGAAGAATACAATTCATGAGGAGACTCAACACTATAGATCTAAGGGAATATGATTAAGGACATGTTGATGGAACACAAAGATCTCCCATGTCTAACAGATAAAATGACCAAGCCAAGTGCAATTAAGGTTCATGACCGAGAAATCATGTCTCCATCGTCTTATGAGAGGCTTTGACTCAGAGGTGAGAAACATACCATCAAGACACACAACCGACTCCGACGATTTGGGAACACTCAGAAAAAGCTGGCCAACAACACCTCTCCAATGTTCAACCTACCCCGAACAACCAGCTGTCAGCACGGTAAAGGAAGAAGTGTGGCCATTTCAAATATCTTTATATATTTTCATGTAAGTTCGAATATGATTCCTTATAATGTATTCCGAGGTTCAACCGCAACTCGGGGAACTCAAGGAGTTCATGTACTTTGACACCTAGCCTACACTCAGTGAACTTAGACCAGAGCGGTAGGACCGACGGTGACACCAAGGAAGTTTGATATGCAGAATATAAAACAAAAGACCCACAACACTCATGATTCAAATCCTTTCTCCAAACTTGGTCAGCTCAAACTATGGAGGCGATTCTCTACCCAATAGTGACAAGCACCGTGAAGGGTAGAACATAAATCACCTTATAAGACTCGAGGTTTACCTTGTGAAAAGCAATGATAAGAGATGCTTAATAAGCTTAATATGAGGGTAGTCTGACATAGAAGAGTACAATTGAGCAACCAAAACTTGAAAAGTGTAAAACGAGATCCGGGCATCAATACACTCAAACAATTGACAATGACACACTGATGTCTGATCAACATTGAAAAGAAAAAAATCAACCCTAATCCTATCTCTAAACTCGACAAATAAATTTATGGAGGTGGTTCTCTACTTGTAGGGACAAGCTTCATGAAGGCATGACACAAATCACCCAGTGAAAAGTCTCAAAAGGTACCTTACGAAGGCAAGGGCAAGATCTGCTTAAGAGATGACAAAAGGTGCAGCCTGACCAAGGTGACAATCCGATTGAGGAAACGAGATGGTCTAGGAGTAGGGCTTGAGCCGGGGATATTACATCAAAATCAACCGACAACCTTCCCAGGAGTCAGGTCGCCAATCAATACAAACAACCAAATCACCTTAAGTCAACGTCGCAACACAAATAAAAGAAAAAAAATAAAGAAATCAAAAATAAAGAAAATCTGAGAGAAAGTTTTCATTCATATTTCATATTTAGAAAATTTACAAAAAATTTCTTTGCACTCCTTCGGCAAAAAACCGAACAAAAAAGAAAGTGACAGAAAAATCATTCTATATTGCATGAGGCTCACCAGAGCCCAGATTGGAAAATCATCCAATACCTCCATCGTCCGAGCCTCCCCATTGGTTTTAAAGAAAAAAAGAAAATGATAGCTAAGGTTTATGTGTCAACAGACCAGGCCTAATTCGCCCAATTCCTTGATGTTAGCCTGACTCTTTTTTGGGACCTCCTGGATTTAATCGGATGGTCCCTTCTAATACATTGGCATAAACAACCAACATTTTCTCCTTTTCAAACGACTTATGTAGCAAATTTGATCTAGAGAGTCTAATCATTACATCAAATTACAATTATTAAGATTCAATTTATTGTTTTAAATATGTTTTTGTCCTTATCGCAGTTATCAATATCAAAGAGCAAAAAAGTCGTAGAATATAATATGTACAGTAAAACTTTGTTCCACTAACCGTAAAGAGGTTTGCAGGACAGAAGAAAAACATAACAAAGAAAAGATCATTATAAAAAACTTGGAAGCAATCAGTTAGTTGAAGGCACACAACCAAACGAACACCAAACTCTAGTGGCACACCACCACCACCCTTTAGTGGCCGACCAATTAGCCACCACCCTTTACTGGCCGACCGATTGATCCCACCCTCGTGTGGCCAACTGATTGATCACCACCCTCCTGTGACTGGCCAACCAATCACCATCCTCCAGTGGTCGACCAACCAATCATCACCCTCTGGTGGATGACCAACCAATCGACCATCACCCTTCAATGCTCGACCGACTAACCAGAACACCGTTCTTCAATGATAGATAGACCAGCCACCACCCTCTAGTGGACGACCAAACGATCACCACCCTCCAATAGCCAAACACCTTCTCCAATTTGCATACAAGAGGGCGACCAAATACTCGGACATCAGGTTGCCGACCGAAGGACCGCAGAGTGATAAGCTCAAGCACACCAAAGACTAAAATGCTTTGTGCAAACCCCTCTCAAGCAGGGTTAATCATGTAATTTTTATCTTCTATCATTGTATCCTCTATAAATTAGAGGAACATTTCATGTTTCGGGACTTTTTTGGACCACCCTGGATGTACCTAATAATTCAATGAAATAAGATGGGTCATAGTGCCCAGGAACACCTCTCTTTTGCCCCGACGAGACAAGTCTTGTTGTTCTCTCTTCCTCTTCTTCTTTTTCTCCAAACCCAAACACTCTATTCCTTAGGTGTGATTTATAGGACAAATCTAGATTCTTCAATTGGTGAACTAATCATGTATTATTGGATTTAGATGCTTTGTTTATCATATTATGGACAAATATTATTCCAAATCACCCTGATAATTATTAGAATTGTTCATAGATTATCAACTCACATTCTACTAGGTTTATGTGATTTTCTTTTAAGTCTAATGAGCAAGCGTGACACCAACAATTTGATGGAAATAGTTACGGCTTTATCATTTTTGTATTATATATCTAGCTTCATAAATCATGATCTCATAAAATTAATAAGAAATATCGTAATGAAATTAAGTATTTTATTAATAAATCCTTTCACGACTGAGGGTCCCTTATCGTCCATGAGTTCATACAAACTGAGAAAGATCATCTTCTAATAAGAAGGTGTGGTGGAAGATGACAGTGTGTTGGTAGAGCTTGAATTCTCATTTTATTTTATGAAACTTTGGGGGAAGAAGAAATGGTTTTTGGAGGAAGGGTCTTCAGGTCAAATCAGAGAACAAAAACCAAGTGAGCCCCATTTTCCTCCCCTTTCCCCTCTATACATAAGAAAATATAAAGAATTATAAAATTACATTATGTACGATTCTATGCCTGTCCACGATGTCTTGATGAAAATGTTGCATGTACGTGTCAGGCGGCGTCATAAATATAGATGAACATATCTGCTGCCAGCAAGATCGACTACTTTGGCATGTGGAGGCAACTCGACCACTTCGGGTGGGCTCGGTTCGAGAGTACTAATATAGAACTCTTGCTTGAGTCATGGTCGTATTTGGGTGTACATGTATATAGCTTTCCAAAAGCTTTAATCAACTAAAAATAATTTCTTCATCATTTAGCAAACTTGAAATTCGTTTTAAAATATTTTTTAAGCTTAATGAGAGATGGTGCAGCTTTGGAGTTTCAAATTTTCAAAGATGGAATTTTAGAAAATTGGAAGTGATAAGATTTTTATCCCTAGAATTTCTTAAAATACAACGATCTTACCAATAAATGCTTTATTGAAATCTTCTACCTGAATGTGAATCGTAAGGAAGCGGATGCGCTTCAAATCAACATGAATGTAGGTGTGCGTATTAATGTATATATATATATATATATATATAAAGAAAACATTTCATTTAAATTTTAAAACGTTTATTACATATTATGCTTACATAAGGAATATTGTATATTATTTTCCATTTTACTAACATAATGTTCTGTTTAGCATACATGTGCATGTAGAAAGAAGGATTATAGCAATAAATAATTGTTTTTAATCCGATCTCATTTTGGACTTACGCTTTTGAGCTATCACACAAAATTTACTCTATGAAAGTTGTCCACGTGTTTTTTTCTCGTTTATCAAGCATTTTAGTATTGTTAGGTATGTTGAGTTTTGGAGCCCGGTCCGACCGCTCCCGCTCTCACTCTCCCGATTGTGAAACATCGCGACCTCGCTCCCGCTCCCGATCACGAAAGGTCGTGACCCCAACTCCCGTTCCCGCTTGGCGTCGATTTGCGAACAGCGCCAACCGCTTCTGCCTTCCTCTGCCGCGAAGCGAAACATCCCTTCACTCCCTGTTGTTTCACGATAAAAGGGGCGGCTCTCCTTCAGATTTAGTTCACGACACGGCATTTTTGTGTTCCTCTTCGGGTTTTCTTGGGATAGAGGAAGAGAAGTGTAAGCATTAGTTCCTTGCGGCAGAAGCAAAAATAAAGAATAAGAAAAAGATTGTTCTCCGTTGGTTTCTTCTTCGTGGCTTGTGGCTGATTATGAAGTCAGCCTTCCTCAACGGTGATTTGGAAGAGGAAGTGTATGTCACTCAACCGTCAGGATTCAAAATTAAGGGAGAAGAGCACAAGGTGTTAAAACTGCACAAAGCATTGTACGGTTTGCGACAAGCACCTAGAGTCTGGAACTCAAAACTGGACAAATCATTGAGAACACTCGATTTTGAGAGGTGTTCTTTAGAGCATTTTGTGTACATGAGAAATGAAGATAAAAGGATTTTAATTGTTGGAGTCCAGGTGGATGATTTAATCATCACTGGAGAGTGTATTCAAGACATAGACAGGTTCAAATCATAGATGAAGAAATTGTTTAGCATGCGTGACCTTGGGTTACTAAGCTACTATTTGGGAATTGAAGTATGTCAAAATTCTCAAAGGATTACACTTAATCAGTCGACATATGCAAGAAAGGTTTTAGACAAATGTGGCATGAAAGATTGCAACCCTTTGCGAATTCCGATGGAACCTCATCTAAAATTGAGTAAGGAAAGCACAAGTCCACCTGTAGAAACAACTTTGTACCGCAGTATTGTTGACAGTTTAAGATATCTACTGCACAAGCGCCCAGATTTGACATTCTCTATTGGCATGGTGAGTAGATACATGGAAAGGCCCACAACGGAACACATGGCCGCAGTGAAGCACATATTACAGTACGTGAAAGGAACTTTAAACCTTGGTTGTGTTTATGAGAAGAAGAAGGAAGCTTAGAGCTGATCGATTACTCAGATAGTGATCTAGTTGGTGATATTAATGATAGGAAAATTACCTCAGGTTTAATATTTTTCCTTGGGTCAAGTCCTATTAGTTGGTGTTCACAAAAACAGAAAGTGGCCGTGTTATCTTCCTGTGGAGCAGAGTACATGGCTGCATGTGCAGCAGCGTGTTAAGGAGTGTGGCTGGGACGACTATTGACAGATTTGTTAAAAATTAAAGTTAAGAAAGTAGTTCTTAAGATTGATAATCAGTCCGCAATTGCATTAAACAAGAATTCAGTTTATCATGAGAGGAGCAAACATATCGATACCCTATTCCACTATATTAGAGATTGTGTTGAATCTAGAATGATTGAAATTCAACATACTTACACAGAAGATCAGCGTGCTGATATTCTGACAAAGTCACTTGCAAGATTGAAGTTCTTGGAGATGAGAGAAAAAATTGATGTGCGAATCGTCAGTGAAGGACAACAAGCTTAAGGAGGAGATTGTTGAGTTAATCTAGTTGTCTCTAGAAATTGTTTATGTTTTTTTGCACATTTTTCATGTGGATTAGACGGTTATGAAAACTGTTAAGTTGTTAGTTAGTTTTTATTTTCAGAAAAATGTGATGTGTAGTTATTGTTCGGTTATAATTTGTATTTGCTTATATATAGAAAACCAGAAAATGTAATGGGCGTTAAGTACTAAAAAATTCCTCCATTTTTGTTGGCGTTTAAAGTTTGACTTTGAAAACCTACAGGCTCTTCCGTTTCACGATTTATGGATCCCGCCATCCTGTTTTCATGCAGAATTGCATTCGCTCCTTTTGGTGACTGACTCCTGTAGAAGTGCTTGTGATCGGAGGAACGCAAAGGAAGAATGAGGTCGCGGGTAGAAGGCTGCGAATGCAAGTGAGCTTCCCTTGGGTTATTCGAAAGCATCTTACCGTTCCAAGGAATCGCAAGGTCCAGTTTTCCCTGGTCTTCTCCGGTGATGGCTCACGGATGAAGGAGAAGGAAATCACAAGGCTTCTGCTCTCCCATTGTTTCTTCTTCTGTTGTGTGGCTCGGGCAGAGAAAGAGAGAGAAGCTGAGAAGAGAGAAAGAGAAAGAGAAAAGAGAAATTATTGTGTACGGACACCGCATGCAGAAATAGAGATGAGAAATTATTGTGTACGGACACCGCATGCATCTCTGCATGCGGTGCCTTATCCTGACCGTAAATCACGGTGATCTACGGTCATGATATATTTCAGTATTTAAAAAAAAAAAAAATTTAGGTGGGGCCCACCGAAATACATCCTGACCGTAAATCACCTGATTTACGGTCAGGATCGGACAAAACATGCATTTTCCGTCCGTAATGAATAATTTTTCAAGAGAGAAAGCTTTTCTTTTGAGTCGACCTGATCGACAGTGTAATTCTCAAAGCAATAAAATTTGCTGCAACTTCGTGAACGTAGGCAATTTACCGAATCACGTAAATTTGTGTATTATGTTTTCTATTTTAAGAATTTTTCATTTTATTGTCGTTATTACATATATATATATATATATATATATATATATATATATNTCACAGAATTCACCATAAAAATTTTAAAGAATTTTGAGATAATTTAATATTTTTAATTGATTTTTAAAGATCATTATTAAAATTAACANCCCTCTCAACTCCATTACAGAAAGCCAATTTAGAGCTCAAATCCTTGCCCGAAACTAGGACAAATCCAAATCCCAACCTACACAGCACCAAACTCCAAATTAATTGGTCCTACACTTTCACAACAGTGAGAGAAACCAAACCCCCATCAATCCCCCCTCTGAAATAACCTCTAGCATAGCTCTCAACCAACACCCAAAATCGGCTTTGATCAAAAACATAGATAGGCTTTACACCAGGGCAAGAGACTCCATCCCTAAGCTCTTTGGAGTATAACGAAGGTACGAAGAATCTCTGATTGAGGCTACACCTCTCGGAGCAAAGGTATAACCTTACTCACTATCTCGAGCCTTTACGAGCTCTCCATTTATAATGGCTTGATTTCATAGCATGTTTACCATATGGATATGTTTGTCTCCTTAATACGAGCAATTTAAAAAAAATAATCACTAAAATCCATTAAAAAATGAGGGAGATATTAAGGTTTTAGTGTGGACCGTCACGGGATCATTCCTTTGGGGACGATGAACGGATACCGTCCATCCGCGCGTGTATTGAATGAATGGCGGAGATCGAGCCGGATGACCATCTGAAGAGATACAGAGCGACGCGTGGCAGCTGACTCAGAAGGCGGCGNGGGAGTTGTTCTGATCATCTTTTGAAATTTTCTTTAAAGATGCATATTTATGCATGAAAATNAGCTTACATGGTGGACAGCCCGACCATCTTCAACAGCAAGAGGATCTACACTAATACATCCC
>JXCR01148894.1:933053-951578 GCA_002079205.1 Phalaenopsis hybrid cultivar
TTCATTGAACTTAGAGAGAATTAATAATAAAAATAAAAAAATAATTTTTGAAATTAAAATATATTTTCCATTCAATTAAATCCATAAAACCAAAAAATAATTATAATAAAAAATTATATAATTTGAATAATCATGGAATTTTGTCCAAGTATTTCTCGAACCTAGGTGAACCTCTAATAATTCTCTCATGACAAAAAAAAATTATTTTGATTAAATAAATAAATTAATATTGAAAATTCCTATTTTCGAATTAAAATAATTTTATGAATTGAATAAAAATCTGAAAGACCACATCCTCTCCTCTGGCATTTTAATTAACTCATGATTGAGTCTCCATGGAAATTTCAATGTCACTTGAGTTTCATTTAATAAGTTATAGGATAGAGAGCCTTAAAGACAAAATGTTAATTTTGGATTTTTAATGTCTTAATTCAATTTTAGGATTAATCAAAAAAGGTAAATGAGTAATATTGATTATAATAAAATCTCTTAGGTGTTTGAAATTTGAAGGGCTAAGAGGTAGAAACCAATTTGCCATCCCTTTCATGATAAGGGTAAAATTAAAATTTTGGTAAATTTCATGATTTGGAAGATAATTTAATTACGATGATCCAAAGGTATTGGGCATAAGCTATGAAGATAATAATTCACTCATTTAAAGCCCACTAATTAATGATTAGATGCTTAGTCTGATATTAATGAGAATTAGAAATTTATTTTACATAATATTTAATTACTAAAAAAAATTACTTTAATAAAATAAAAAAAAATATTAAAATCAAGAGGGCTTAATAGTGAATTAGGTTTGATATGTAAGAATTTTTTTAGTTGGGATTATAAAAGATGAACTTAGTTAATTGATAAACACTTTCAAACACTTTAGGCCTACTTTAATTCTAGACATTAAAATCTTTAATGACTGTGGACTTTCCCTTTGAGGTACCCATTCATATAACTATCAAATGACTTGTTAACTGACTATCTATCTTCCTTGGGATAGTTGAAATATTAAGGTTCACTGAGAAATGGGATAATTCAATTTTAAGATGATTAATAGAACAATATAAGAAGTTTAAAAAATGAACTCTAAACATTTCAAGGGATTTTAATAGTTGTTCAGGGACGTGTCCCGAACATGTTATGATCTCTTGGAAATTTTGAAGGACAATTGAACTTATTATATTTTCTAGGAAATCATCAACTAAGATCTTTCGGGACTCGCCGAGTCATGACTTGGGGTTTGTTAGATAAACCTTCAACTACTCGGGTTTTTTCCTATTTTATTTAATTTCTTGCAAATATATATAAATGTTGCAAAAGATACTTTTTCAGCTAAAATGCCAAGAAAATGATAGGTACGCATTTACAATTATTTATTATTGCTGTAAAATATTATAACTGTTTGGTTGTGCTCTTTACTTTACTTGTAGAAATAAAAAATTCATTCAAAAACTAATCAACATCTTCAAAAATTTAAACTAAATTTTTTTAAAAGGTAACCATAAATCTTTTGAAATATCATTAAATTTAAAATGTCCATTTAAATTTACGGGAGTCACTCGAACGAGATAACCCACGGTTGCTAACGAGATCTCCTCGGTTTAAATAAATGTAGCAACTTGTTTAAGCTAAGTAAATTTAAAAGAAAATAGTAATACCAGAATGAGGAAACCGTGGGATCCTAACTGTTATTGCTCTCATCAACTTTAACCCCCACCCAATAACCTTAAAGCATCTGGTAACACCTTCTAGACCATAGATTTTAGGACTGCTACTTATCTGAGAAGCTTGGAGCTAGCATTGTCGGCAATTTTTCCACGAAAATAATCTACAACAACATGAGAATCTACAACAACAATACCTTTTGTTAGAATTAAACAACAAGCCATAGGATTTTGAGGTTGTCCGCCTAGTATGACATAAATCCTCAATTTATATTTAGTTCTTTGCACAATCATGTTGTGTAATTTAAGCCCTAACTCGTTTTAGGATTCTGAGGTTGTCGCTCATTATGACCTAAATCCTCACATCTTCCAAGGGGTTTGTGTGATCATCTCACACAAACGTAAGCTCTAACTAATAAAATTGATGGGATGAAACATTTAATAATTTTTCCCTCGAAATTAAAGCCAAACCATAGGATAGCTTGAGGGGTCACCAAGGTCCTTTTGAGGATCCGTGACATTCCCTAGTTTTTCCTCCTTTGGGTTCCATAATAAATGTTCCAAATTTGAGCTTATCCCATTTCACACCTCTTTTTGTGATATTTGAAAAGTACTATCCTTTCAAATTCTTGGAGACAATATTTTCTAATCTAATTTGAGAGTTTTCTTAAGTGACTTCAGTCATTTAAGATGTAATTGACTATAGGGGCTTGACTCCATAGGGAGGTTTTAGAAACTAAGTAATATAAACCCTGTCTATTACTTTATTAGATAGGGAAACTTGTCGGTCAACATAAAAAATAATTTTTTGCATACTTAAATGGATGTCATAAATTCATTAGTTTATTTAATCGAGCACCACCAACAAATAGTGTATCTATCCTTCAAGGTAGATAAATTGCTTGTGGTGTTGTGCTCGATCATTTAAACTATTGCTGATATGAGCTTGGTTTGATCTTGTATTTTTTAAAAATTAAAATATTACTTTCCTAAATTATATATACAGATTAAATTAAATATCTTTTAAAACTGGGCGTCGAGATATCCATTCCAGCGACCGACATTCTCCAAATTTTAACGGCCGACAGCTTTTGGCGACTCCACTGGAGAATAGTTTGCCTCTCTATTGTGATCAGGGAGCCTTCTCTTCATACATTGGTAATGTGTTCATGTCCCTTATGAACCAGATTACCCTTCTTTCGTTGACATGCTTCACCCATTTCTTCCTTGGGTAAGTACGGTCAACTCTTTCGGACTTCAGGATCATTTGTTTAATCACCTTTGAAAAGAGAGGTTCAGGAGTTCATTAGAACTTTTATCTTTTTGTGGGTCCAGACCCATGATAGGTGTGTTGGTGAACTAGTTTCACCTGGGTGATGTGCGTTGTGAAGTTGGTCTCGCACTGGGTCCTAAACTTTACTTTTCTCCTAGTATCTTTTCGGCTTTGGTTTTCTACTTTGTAAATTAAATCAAATCGTTGCATTCTTTTTCTTTTTAATCTTTCGCAATTGATTAATTAAGTTTTCCCACTTTTAATTTACCTTGCTAAATCTTAAAGTCTTCACAAACTAAAATTAAATAAAAATAAGAAAGGATATGCCCAATTTACAAGCAACTGCGTAAATCTGAGTACTTCTGTTGAAACTACAAGGCAAGCGCTAAATTTTACAAATTCTTCAAATGATAGGGACAATATCTTCTCCAAAGTTGTTCTTTTCTTTCACCTCTGTAATGGAGTTTGCTATCAACAGGCAAGAGCTGCTTGATCTGGCAGTCATTAAGTTTGGACAAGGGTTCAATGATATTGGAGTAGAGTTCGGGAAGGTGGCTGTCACAGTAATGATGTTTGAAACAGAAAAGTCTATGGAGCCTATTATAGAGTTCAACTTGAAATATGTTAAGGAATTCTCTGCTCCAACGGTGTTGGTTGAAAAGAACCCTACTATTGCTATAAAGTCTGTCGTTAGGGGCCTTGGGACTTTTCTGAGGATTGCTTCTAATCCTACTACCAGATTCACCATCACCGCACCAACTGTTCGGCTAAATAAAGGAAAAGAAATTTTGCAGGAGGAAGAGTCAGTCAACGCTTATACCCAACCATTTTCTAAATTCAGTATTGGGTTCAACTCAAAGTCTTTATAACTGACAAAGGCACGAGAAAGGAGGCACAACCAAGAAATTTTGAAAGCCAAATAGCCTTGATAGTCCTGCCAACACCCACAGCAGTCGTCTCGGCATAGTCAACTCTAGCATCAGTCTGCTCAGCAGTATGGTCAGTCCAGCCAATAGCAGAGGGCATACAAAACAGATAACATATAAAGTCTGACAATAACAAAATGGATGAAGAGAACATATTCCTTCAAAGATGAAGTCATGTCGAAGATGTTCCACAACTTGCTAAAGAAACAAGGATTCAGACTATCAGAACCAAAAAAGCTAGAAGAGGTCGACCAGGAGGACCATCCTCAATACTTTCCATACCACCAGTTTCTTGGACACACCATAGAAGACTGCTTTAGCTTTAAGGATTGGCTTGAGAGGAAGTTCAAAAGTGGAAATGTAGCAATCCTAAAAGAGCAAGAACCATAAAAAAGTTTTGTAAATATGATTTTGGTTGCTTTGATTAACTTCTACACGATGACACTGATGCTCAAGGGAATAAGTGATGTTTCTCAAAAACTTTTGACTGACCTTAAATTAATCAAAGAAAAGTCAATTAAGGCTAAGCTAGAGAGGATCAGAGCTAATATAGCATGGTTGTTTGAAGAACAAAGAAAGGATATGAATGATGAAAATTATGATGTGTAGGATAACTTGGAGGAGGAATGAACAAAAATCAATGTCATCGAGACCCGGGCCGAGTTATCTGTGTGCGACGCTATATCTTCTGGTGAGGAGAATGCCACTGATGAGAGGCAAGGGACCATCCAACAAAGGGAAGAATAGGTCAGTCCTCTCGAAAAGAAAGTTAAATAAATGATGACCACCCTGATTGCAATGAAAAGTCAGTCACAATCACCAGCTCAAAATCACTCGTGTTATAGATGAAATAAAAGAGTTCACCTCCGATTAAAAACCAAAGAAGGATTCAGTTCAAGGTCTGATACATGAAAATGAAATTAAACAAATGGTCAAACAACAGGTGAGAGAAGTCATAGATCAATCAAAAGGAGGGGCATCAACTCTAAAGGGTAGACCCTACCCAGAGGAGTTTGAAGCCATCCAATGCCCTAAGGGTTTTGTAACATCTTTGTTCAAAATATTTGATGGAACCAGAAACCCCGTCAGAATGTTGCACACTGCTGAGCAAGCTGCTACAACGTGAGGGGTAACGAAGCACTTACGTTATGTCAGTTTGTAAGTAGGCTTACTGGGGTTGGCTTTGATTAGTATGTAGAGCTACCAAAAGGTTAAGTGAAGAAATTCACAGAAATGGAAAACCTTTTTTTAGTCGGTTTGCTGGAGTTCAGAACTACATCACCAATGGTGATCTTTTGATAGAGATGCAAAATCATGATGAAACTTTGATGGAGTACATTTGACAATGGAGAAATATCAACATGAAATGTTATGCTCAGTTACAAGAGCAGAAAGCAGTTGAGATTCTTCTAAAGAACATCCATGGTCCAGTGGGTTCTCTACTTAAAGGTTTTATAATCAGAACATTCGAGAAGTTCCTTAGCAAAGCCAGGAATCTTCAAGGAGAAGCAAAGCAGTTTGGTTTTTCAAGAAAGACTGAGGAGCTAGAACCAATAGAGATATTTGAGAAGAAATCTGGGATAGTTGCTGTGGTTAGCAGAGGAAATCGACAATTGCAAATACAAGATGAACGAGGTCAATGGACCTTCAAACGTCCTCGTAAGAATATTCAAAAATAATCTCAATAGAGATTATACCAGACAGACAAAAGACAAGTTCCAACCATGGCCGATCGATCAAAGGTGATATACTCCTTTCAAGATGATGTAGCAAAAAAGATGTTCTGCAATATGATCAAGAATCCCAAATTCAGGTTGCCCAAGCCAAAGAAACTAGATGAGGTCAACAAGAAAGGACATTTGAGATATTGCCCGTACCACAGGTTCATTGAACACACCATAGAGGAGTGTTGCGGTTTTAAAAACTTGCTTGAAGAGAGTTTCAAGTATGGGAACATAACGATCATGAAAGAATTTTTTAAAAGAATCCAAAAGAAGTTCTATGAATATGATTTCAGTTAATCTGTTTATTCCAACAGACCCCTACAAAATTGACAATGGATGGGATGCGTCTTGACTATTATTATAATATTGTTGTTGTTTAAAGGGGATATGAGTAGGATCAGTGTTAGTTTATCCCATCCATCCCACCACATTAAAGAAAAGAAAAAAAAATTGTAGTTGTTCAAGATTCTTTAGAGTTCTGTTCTTATTGCATACGTTCAATTGACAACTTCACGTAAAATGAAAAGGAAAGCTTTTAGAGAAAGAGAAACTAACTGACTTAGAAGCTTAAACCCCAATAGAATGATGGTTAAGCAGGACATGATACAAGATGAAGTTTTAGTATCGTGATGACATCAAGGGAGAATAAAATCAATACCCTAATGACTGAGTCATCCACTTAAAGGATTCAAATTGGATACTAAGTTGATTTCAAAATAAAATAGTGTGGTTGAAATACGAGTAATTGACTTGGGATGTCACGAGCCTTTTAATTTCTTGCCACGTGACTGGGTCCTGACTTTCAAATGAGTTATAATATCCTAAAATTCATCTTAAGAAATATTTAAGGATTAATAATTAAGAGAGTTTAGACAATCAAAATTCTTAAAAGAAATATGTTATACCAGATATAGTAATTCCCAGAAAAATAAAGGAGTGAAAAAAATGCTCCCTGCGAAGAAGCTTGAGGCGGACGTATAATAAAAAATTTGTGTCTGAATTTTCCTCTAATTAATAATACTTGAAAAGCCTCTTAAGAAAATTCTTCCAATATTATATTCAATAAAAAGTTCAATGTTCTTGAACTTTTGGTCGGCTATTAATTGACTGAGATATATCTTTGGACAATGAAAAATATTTTAATCACATGAGCAAAAATTCTGAAATTTGCTTAGACCTAGAAAGAAAGAATTAAGGAAATGAAAAAATATTAGCAGTTAATGGAAATTTAACCCTGAAGTTGTATCCTTCAGTGCCAAGCAAATGCAACTCCAACATCAACTCGAAGAACGTCACAGCGACTCCTCAAAAATAACTTGAACATTCCTTACAAGTCAATTTCAAAGCAAACGACAACTACTACAAAAAACGTTACGAAGTTGCGATCTCTTCAGTTGTGGTGCCCATAGAAATAGTGCATCATTATGTGTACTTGAAAGAGTATAGTTCTGATAGTACCTTAAGGAATAGGTTATTTTTTACACTTAACATTTGTCAATGGACGATACTTCAAGAAGTAATGTTTCTCGTAATGTTTCAAAGACAAAAACTCATTCTTAGAAGCTCATACATCGTGCTTGTTTAAAACTATGTCCAAATCCTTATAAAAAGAAAATAAAAGGACAATTCAATAAAAGAAAACTCATAAAATAACCAAAAAAACAAAACGTAATGGAGGAACTCGAGATCCCAATTCTTTCCTCACCACTGTCAATCTTCACAAATTTCACGAATTTCCTACGAATTCAAAACACTATAATTTAGAGGATAAGGATTTTGACATCTGATTTTGCATTGCTTTGTAATGGTTCACACTATATTTTAGAGGATGAGGACTCTGACAGCCGATTCTGCATTGTTTTGCAATGATTCTGATTCCGCATTGCTTTGCAATGATTCACAGTATATTTTAGAGGATGAGGATTTCTATATCTAATTCTGTGTTTCATTAGGAGCTTCTCCTATCACAATCTTTCAAATCAAATTCTAGATGTTGAGGATCGTAGCATCTGATACGACATTACTTTAAGAGTCATTCTTATCGCAATGATTCACACTATATTTTAGAGGATGAGGATTTCTTACATCCGATTCCGCGTTGATTTAGGAGCTCCTCCTATTGTAATATTTTAAATCAAATTCTAGAGGTTGAGGATCACAACATCCAATGCCCCATTGCTTTAGGATCTCCTCCTATCGCAATGGTTCAAATCAAATTCTAGAGGTTGAGGATCGCGACATCCAATATGGCGTTGCGTTATGATCTCCTCTTATCGTAATGGTTTAAATCAAGTTCTCTAGGTTGAGTATCATAGCATATGATACTTCATTGCTTTAGGATCTCCTCCTATTGGAATGGTTCAAATCCAATTCTAGAAGTTGGGGATTGTACCTCTGATTCCTCGTTGCTTTAGGATCTCCTCCTATCACAATCTTTCCAATCAAATTCCAGAGGTTTAGATTTTACATCCAATTTTGTGTTGCTTTAGGAGCCCCTCCTATCACAATCTTTCAAATCAAATTCTAAAGGTTGATGATCATGACATCCAATACCACATTGTTGTAGGATTCCTTCCTACTAAAATGGTTCACATTAAATTTTAAAGTTTGAGGGAATAAGCCCTTTGATTAAGTCAAGGCTTCCTTTTTAAGGCCGGTACCAGAATTCCAGTTCCCCTCCCTATGTCAGTACCTGAATTTTTATCCCCATCTTGAAGTTTTACATAATGTTCCCAGTGGTTAACATCCCTTGACTAGACCCAGTTTGGACGTAATGTCCCTGGCGGTTGCCCAAACTGGTATAGTCTTTTCTTCCCAATGTAATGTCTTTAACGGTTGTCATTCTATGCACTGTTTTCACTTCTTTAGTTGGATGTAAGTCCTTGTGCTTTCCATCTTGAATTGGTCTCCTCATATATAATTCTATCCTCCCAAACTGTTAAAATTGAAATCAAAATTAAAATTTTTAACATCAAATAAAAATTGAATCTTTGTCGCAACTGTTATTTTTCCTGATGGTTATTTCCGGAATCCCCTTCCTTTTTCCCTAGCAAGAGTCCCTGCTCACTCACCAGTGGAAATTTTCTACTCTTTTTCTATTATGTTCTAGTTGTGCTTACTCTGACAGTCGTATTGTTTGTGTTGATCTCTTTGATCAACGCCAATACGCGCGGTGTGCCGACCCGACACAACCCACCTATTGGGGTCAATTTGTTGACCTCACTTTTCATTGAGGTCTAGTTTCTTCCTTAGTATCCTAGGGATTAGCCCTATTGATTATTCCTAGAGGACTAGTAAATGAACTCTCAACATTAGAAACTCTAAACTCTTCTTTACTCAATTTAAAGTTATATATATTGGTCCCAACCTCTAATATTTAGTAAGTGTGGCTAGTATGGGGGAGCTAAAGGGTAGTATCCTGATACACCAAAAATATATACATTGTTGACCCATATTTTATACCTATTTTTTATTATATTGCACTTTAATGGAAGGTATTTTGATGTTTTCTTGCAGGTTGTTGTTTTAGGGCTTAAAGCAAAAAGAAAGCAAAAAAGGATGAAATTTGGATTCAAATGACGTTTTTGAAGAATTGCTCAGCGCCGGCAGCGCCGACGGTGCAGAACAAATTAACGCGGAGATTTTTTACTCAACGCCGATGGCGCCAGATCAGCGACGAATGCACCAAAGATGGTACAGACCCTGTTTCTATAAGGTTCAATGTATTTGGATGACTTTTTGAAGAGTTTTTGGAGGCACCTCGTGGAGAACCAACCTTGGGCTCTATTTGGGGTCGAATTCATCAGAAAAGGGGCTCCTCTACGTTTTTCACTCCTCTACTTTCATTTTTTGCACTACATCATTCCATTCCACTTCCATATTGGAGTCAATTAGTGATTTTGTTTTCATAGTTTATATTTTTTGTGGTGAGATTTAGTGTGAAACTTGTTGTAAGAGTGTTGGAGAAGGATAAAAGTGAGAGATATCTTCTTCTGCATTTCTAAGGAAAGGCTACAAAGGATTTGCTTTAAGAAAGAGTTTTCAGATAAGTATTGTTTGTTTATTAGTGTTGTATGAACTTTCTTTTATATATTAAATTTGTGCTTTGTTTTGTCTTTCTCATAAATTTGAGTAGTTCCCTCTATCGTTCTCCCTACTCTGAGATATGGTGAAATGAAGAGATAATATGAATGTGCCAATATTAAATTGTAAAATAAATTATGATAATTTTTCAACTCCAAACTTAATTTACTTTTTGATCTGACAAATTAAATTTTTAATTTGTGTTGTGAAACATATGATCTGGGAAATGGAGTGCGATTTCTACAACAGAGTAAGGATCACATTTGATTTCATAAAGGAGAACATCATTCATGGAATTAAGTGCAAATAAATAGAGAAATATTCTTTGTTAGGTGTAGAATTAGAGAACCTATAAGGTGAAAGACTAAAATCTTCAATTGAGTCTTAGTATTTAAAAACTGAAGCGAGAGCTAGCCTTCAGGTGAACGGAAGTGGGAGCTCTGGAGTTGGAGCTGGTATCCTCCTAGCCTAGCCATGGATTTAGGGACTAAACACTGAGATTAGCCAATAGTTTTCTATGCATTGTATCAGGTTAGAGAATTAAAATTGCTTCTATTTGGCGTAATACATATTATGAACATTTATCTCATCTCATTTTACCATAGCCTCAATGTAGTGGGAAGGATGCCTTTTCACATAAGAATCTCTGTTACATAAACATAGTTAATAGATTAGTATTTATTGTTTTAAATTTTGCATATTTGATTTGATAATACTTTAGAAATTTAATTTTGACTACATCTCAATAATTGAAATTAGTGACAGTGACTTCAATTGACTTTTTGTGAATTTTCTAGAAAAATTGGCATTTCCAATTTAAACATTCCCCGTTGGATCGATACTTGGGACTTAAAGAGAAAGTTCATTATTACTTGATAACTATATGTATACTTGCATAAAATTTGAATATTAATTGATTATATTTAATTAAATTTTACACAGCCTATAGCATCAAAAAGTCAGATCAAGTTTTTGGCGCCATTGCGTGGGGAAGGTAACGGTTGAACTAAATAGTTTTGATAAATTAGGAAATTTAGAGATAATATATAAACCATAAAAAATTATTATTATTAAAAAATAAATAAAAAAAATTAAAAAATTAAAAATCCAAAAAGAAATATTTCTTGGAGTGTTTTACTTTGCTTGCTTTATTTGTTTATGCGAAATATTGGATCTGAAGGTTTAGTACCTTACGATTCAAAATTAGAATGTACTATTAGAAAAAATTCAAAAACAACAAAGAGAATTTAAAAATTTAAAAGAAATGGCAAATAACTTAGATATACCAATAAATTAAAATTGACAAAGACCTTTAAAAGATTATGCGAATCTGACAGCAAATGAACTTCACTTGACTATTCAAAATCATGATGTTATTGCTAATTCATTTGAGCTTAACCTGCTATTATCCAAATGGTACAAAATAATCAGTTTGGAGGATCACCTACTAAAGATCCTAACTTACATCTTGCTAGTTTTCTTTAAATTTGTGCTACATTTAACATGATGGAGTGTCTAATGATGTTGTTAGGCTTAGAATTTTTCCTTTTTCATTAAGGGATAAACCTAATGATGGTGTTAGGCTAGACTTTTTCCTTTTTTATTAATGGATAAAGCCAAGGCTTGTTTAAATTCATTAGCACCTGGATCTATTAGAACTTGGGGAGAACTGTCACAAAAATTCTTGGCTAAATATTTTCCACCCTTGAAAACCACTAAGCTTAGAAATGATATTAGTTTGAGGGGAATCAATATATGAAGCCTGAGAAAGATTTAAAGATCTTCTTAGGAAATGTCCACATCATGCTTTACCAGATTGGTTATAATTCAAGCATTTTACAATGAATTAATAGGATCACTGAGATGTATTATAGATGCTACTGCGGGTGGTTCATTAATGTCAAAACCTTTTGATGAAGCATATTCTTTAATTGAAGAAATGACCACTAATAATTTTCAATGGCTCTCTGAAAGGGTAAATCCTATGAGAGTAGCTAGTATTCATGATTCTGATGCAATTTCTATTTTGACATCTCAAATTGCTGCGATTTCTAAAAAGATTGATCAAATGGGAATGAATTATTCTCAAGTACCCCCAGTATTAGAGGAGAATTCACTAGGATAGATTACTGATACTCAATCATCTTATGAAACTTTAAACGCTATAAATAATCGGAATAATAATCCCTATTCTAACTATTTAAACCCTAATTGGAAAGATCACCCTAATTTTAGTTGGAATAATTATAATAATTTATTGACTCCATCTGAAAATCTGAACAATCAAGAAAATCCTAATTTTTGACCTTATTATCCTCCGGGATTTAACTCCAACCTTAGCCCACAAGTTAAGGAAAAAAAGTTGACGATGGAAGAAGTAATGTTGAATATGGGAAATCAAATACAGAATCAAGGGGCTGCTATTATAAATATTAAAAATCAATTAGGACATATTGCTATTGCACTTAGTAATAAACCTTATGGAATTCTTCCAGGTACTATGGAAGTTAATCCAAAAGATCAAAATAAAGAACAAATTAAAGCTATTTATATATGAACTGGAAAAAAAGTTGAAACAAGGATCCAAAGAGAAACTGAAGTTGATGAAGAAAGGGAAGAAATGGAAAATGATCAACAGGAAAATGAACAAAGACAGAGCCTTATAGAAAAACCATTACCTCCGTTTCCTCAAAGACTGAAACAGAAGAATAAAGATAAACAATTTACAAAATTTTTGGAAATCTTTAAAAGTTAACAATAAATATTCTTTTTGTTGAAGCTTTGGAACAAATGTCAAGTTATGTTAAATTTATGAAGGATGTATTAAACAAGAAAAGGAAGTTTACAGATCATGAGACTGTTGCACTTAGTGAAGAGTGTTGTGCTATTATTTAGAAAAAGCTTCTTGAAAAATTAAAAGATCCTGGTAGTTTTACTATACCTTGTGCAATTGAAGAAAAGTTTTATGGAAAAGCTTTATGTGATTTAGGAGCGAGTATCAATCTTATGCCTTTATCAATTTTTAAACGTTTAGATTTGGGAGAAATTTCCCCTACTACTGTAACTCTTCAGTTAGTTGATCGATCAATAACTTATCCAAAAGGAGTTATAGAAGATGTGCTAGTGAAAGTTGATAAATTTATTTTCCCTATAGACTTTATAGTATTGGATATGAAGGAAGATAAAGAGATTCCCATTATTTTAGGGAGACTATTTCTTGCAGTAGGGAGAGCTGCAATAGATGTACAAAAAAAAAGAATTAAGGATGAGAGTTAATGATCAATAAGTGAAATTTAATAGAGAGAAAGCTATGAAATATCTTGCAATAGAAAAAGATAATGAATATTTCAGGATGGAAGTAGTTGATTATCTAAGTAATGAGTAGTTTAAGAATGAATTTGAAGATAAATTAACGTAAGAAGAAATTTTGATACTGAAAATGAAGTAAAAGAAGAAGATTTAGATTATATTCATGAAAAATTTGAAGAATTAGACTTGTTGGGAAATGATAGTAAAAATCTTATTCCTTCAAGTATTAAACCACATGAACTTGAATTAAAGATATTACTTGCCCATTTAAAATATGTATTATTAGGAGAGTCATCTACATTGCCTGTTATTATATCTTCTGACTTAACTGAAATTCAGGAACCAAAGTTAATAGAGATGTTCAAAAAATTATGAAAAGGCTATTGGATGGACTTTAGCCGATATTAAAGGAATTAATCATTCAATTTGTATATACAGAATTTTATTAGATGAACAGTATGAACCTAAAGCGGATCCTTAGAGAAGATTAAACCCAATAATGAAAGAAGTTGCTAAGAAAGAGATTTTAAAGCGGTTAGATGTTTGAATTATATATCTTATTTCAGATAGTGCTTGGGTAAGCCTAATTTACTGTGTTCCAAAGAAAGGAGGAGTGATTTTTGAAGAAAATGAGATAAATGAATTAATACCAATAAGACAAGTAGCTGGTTAACGAATTTGTATTGACTATAGAAAACTAAATATGACCACCATAAAAGATCACTTTCTTTTGCCCTTTCTAGATCAAATGTTGGATAGATTGGCTGGGAACAAATACTATTGCTTTGTAGATGGATATACCGGATATCACCAAATTTCAATTGTTGCAGAGGATCAAGAGAAAATAACGTTTACAAGCCCATATGGAACATTTGCTTTTCGTAGAATGCCTTTTGATATGTGCAATGCACCTGCAACATTTCAAAGATACGTGATGTCAATTTTTAGCAATTTTATAGATCATGGAATGAAAGTATTTAGGATGATTTTTCTATCTTTGGGACTTCATTTAAGTTATGCCTTAATAATTTAGAAAAAATTCTTGAGATATGTGAAAAAATCAACCTAGTCTTAAATTAGGAAAAATGTTAATTTATGGTTGTAGGAGATATTGTTCTTGGGCATAAAATTTCTAAAAAAAGGCATGGATGTAGATCCTGCAAAAATCTAAATTATAAAAAAATTACCACCTCCTAATAATGTTAAAGGGGTGAGAAGTTTTCTAGGACATGCTGGTTTGTACACGCGCTACATAAAATTTTTTTCAAAAATAACTAAACCCCTATATCAAATTTTAGAAAAAGATACAAAATTTGATTTTAATGAGGAATGCATAACAGCATTTGAATTATTAAAGAAAAAATTAATCACTGCACTTATAACAGTACCACATGCCTAGGAGAAACCATTTGAAGTAATGTGGGATGCTAGTGATTATGTTATTGGGGTTGTATTAGGAAAAGTGCACGACAAAATTTTTAAAGTTATATATTATGCTAGTAAAACTCTAAATAATACTCAAATTAACTCTACTACTACTGAAAGAGTGTTATTAGCTTTTTTTTATGTCTTTGATAAATTTAGATCTTATTTAATTGAAACTAAATGTATAGTGCATACAGATCATTCTGCTATTAAATACTTGATGCAAAAGAAGGATGTTAAACCAAGATTAATTAGATGGTACTTCTATTACAAGAGCCTCTGGCGTAGTTATCATGACCAGCCAACACGTGCAAATGCAAAGGAGAGGAGGCCAAAGGATCCTGTCCTCTTGAGGCCTTGGCGTAGTTCTCATGCCAGTCGGGCTCAGATTCCGAGTCGAGCAACCCTCTGAGTCATTAAGAATTGACTTATACCACGATGGAGTGGAGGCTTAAGGATCCTGTCCTCCTGAGGCCCTGACGCAGTGCTCATGCCAGTCAGGCTCAGATTCTGAGTCGAACAGTCCCCTCCGCTCTGACTCAAGTCATAGTTCCGAGTTTGAATGGGATACGGACGATGGAACGACGTCACACGATGACTCCCAGCATTCAGAGTCTGACCCATGTGACTGCACTTCTGATGGCACATGTCAATGCAAAGTAGAAATGACTGAGTCAGAAGACGGTAGCTCGTGGGAGACAGTGTCCACCCTCTCATCCTCTTGATGGGAGAAGGAGTCGAACTGCTCCTGCATAGGCTGCAGTGTAGTAGCGAGTGCGGTGAGCCTACCCCGCACTCCTACACGATGGGACCTATGGAGGCCTGCGCGTTCCATTCTTACACTGGCATGAAATATATTGATGAGGTCTCATCAATTTTCATGGAGCGTGGTGGGGATGGTGGCGGACCTAGCACAGCCAGTTCCACATTTTGCAGATCTCCAGCGTCGCAGTCCAAGAAGGTTCGACCATCGATCCACACGCCACTAGATCAAGACGGCGGGCGAGAGTCAGGATCCAAAAGCCACTGGATCGACCGTATGAACGTCCATAATCAAAGAAGGGACCGGCGATGGGAGCTTTCATGGTTCGGAGATCAAGGTTCAAACGGCTTCGATGGATGCAACTCCGAAGGAAGACAAAGCCACCGGCTACCATGAAGAGCGACAGTACTCCCACACTGTCGGGCACCAGGCGTGAACAAGTTTTGATGGGGGCCACCTGTATCAAAGGCCTCCTAAGTCGGCATGTGAGTGGGAGGGACCCGCCCTTGTCAGAGTGAGTGGCCACTTGGCCACGCATCTTTTCGGCCTGTCAATCGTTGCATGTGCCGACACCGACTTTTAGTCATGATGTGTGATGGTGGCGGACCCCGCCAGTATCATCTGTCTGTGAGTGGCAGACTCCGCCACTCATGTCTGTCTTGTGGGTGGCGGGACCCGCCACCAGCGTATGTTGTTTATAGTGGATGGTAGAGGAAATCTTTGCATGTGACGATGGGGCCCACAGAGCACCCTGCATGTGATGATTATGCCCTTGAGCTCCGATATAAATAAGGAGTCTGTAATGGGTTGCAAGGCAGGCAGGAGTCCCCTGAAGCCTTACTTCCCTCTCTCGTTTCCTCCAATAAATATATGGTGTTTCTTTCCTCCCTTCTCCTCTTCCTCTCTTCCCTCCTCCCTTCCTCATCCACCCTAGGTATCGGCTCAATCCTAGCGGCATTGACTGCAAGGCAGGCAATCCTCCTCTTCCCGTTCTCCTGCATAGCCTGTAGTGCAGTGGCGAGTGCGGTGAGCCTACCCCTCACTCCTACATGATGGGACCTACAGAGGTCGGCGAGTCCCATTCGTACACTGGCACAGAATAAATTGATTAGGTCTTATCAATTTTTACGGAGCGTGGTGGGGGATGGCGGCGGACCTAGCGCTGCCAGTTCCACATTTCACAGATCTCCAGCGTCGCAGTCCAAGAAGGTTCGACAGTCGATCCACAAGCCACTGGATCGAGATGGTGGGCGAGAGCACGGGATCCATAAGCTACTGGATCGACCGTACGAACGCCTAGAGTTGAAGAAGGGACCGGTGAGGGGAGATTTCACGGTGCAAAGATTGAGGTTCAAACAACTTTGTTGGGTGTAGCTTAGAAGGAAGACAAAGCCACCGGCCACCGTGAAGAGCGATGGTACTCCCGCACTGTCGAGCACCAGGCGAGAACAAGTTTTGGTGGGGGGCCACCTATACCGAAGGCCTCTTGATTCGGCATGTGAGTGGGAGGGACCCACTCCTGTCAGAGTGAGTGGCCGCTTGGCCTTGCGTCTTTTCATCCTGTCAGTCGGCGCATGTGCCGACACCGGCCTTTAGTAGTGACGCATGATGGTGGTGGGCCACTCATGTCTGTCTTGTGAGTGGAGGGACCCTCCACCAGCGCCTGTTGTTTATAGTGGATGGCAGAGAGAATCCTCGCATGTGACGATGAGGCCCACTGAGCACCCGGCATGTGAGGATTTTGGGCTTGAGCTCCGCTATAAATAAGGAGTCTGTATTTGGGTTGAAAAGGTATAGGGTTTTCTTCTAAAACCTAGAGTATCGATCCTACAAAGAACCGAGGTAAGAAAGCCCTTAGCTGAAATCCTAGTCCACTACTAACATATCTTAGGTCGATTAAGATGTTGTTTTATCTATAAACTACTCTTAAATGCATATATTAAATGTAAGAATAACAACTATTCCTAAATGCAAATATTAATTCTAAAGATAACTTATCTGGATTAATTTGTTCGGAGAATTTTGAGATGTAAAACTTCACTTGTAGTGTGTTGGCCGAGATAATGTATATTAATGAAATGCTTAAAATATAATGTTGCGGTCACAAATAAGAGCACACCTATTTTTTACTTCTTTCAATTGTTTAAAGAACATTGACTAATATAAAGTTGGTACCGGCATGTATGATAGTGCTAGGTAGGTTCTAGTCTCTCACTCCTAGATTACCCACTGTGCCCCCTCTATATGACCTACTAGAGACCCTTAGCTCCAATCTCTAGACCAAATTAATAAACGAATCTTGCCTGTCACCCTAGAAACATCAATTCTATGCCCATCAAATCTTATCTCCCTAAAAATTTATCCAATTCAATTCAAAAGAAAAGTTAAATGAAGATATTGACATAAGCAGTAAAAGAATTGATAGAATTATGTAATAAATTAATTTCCAACAAGGAACATATGTCTATCTACCCACTTTAGAGCATATAAGTATGCTTAGTATTTTATTAATTTTATGCAGCTATCTATCACCTAAAAATATATAATAGAAATAAATCATGAAATATATTTCCTTAAAAGTTGCTTTGCCGCCCATACTATTTCGTAATAACCAACCGGACAATATGAGTGCACTCTAGTTGCGAGATCACATCTCTCGAGTCTTAGTTTCACTTATAACATATTTTATTATATCCTATTGCCACTTAAGTTACGTTAATCAAGCGAAGGACATATTATTCATCACATGAAAATAATAATAATTTTATTATGAAACAATTTTTCCTACATATGCTACTACATCATATTAAAAGAAAAAAATAAAGAAACTTACTTACGAAGCATGTATAAAACACAACAGAAAAGTTCATTTAAATCAAAGAAAATCCACTACAAAGTGTTTACAGCAATTACAAGATTAAAAAGAACACAATACCTAGCCTTTTCCTTCTGAAAGAAAGAAGAAAAATCTCTCCAACAAAGTCTCCTACTGATCTAAGCACCGCTCATACTTCCTTACTCATATCTCTCAAAATCCCTCACCTTTCACTCTAGAAAATGGAGAAATCTATATCTCCATTGTTGACCTCATTTTTGGTTGAGGTTTAGTCTCTCCTCTTTAATAGCCTAGGGTCTAGCCATAGGACTTTTCTTGTTGACTATTCTTAGAAAACTAGACTTGGAACCCTCACCATTAGAAATTCTATACTTTTCTTTACTCAACTTGGAGTTCCACATGTTGGTCTCAACCTCTAAATACTTAGTAGGCGGAGTCACTGTAGGGGAAACTCAAGATGAGTCACCCTTAGGATTGCTGGACCTTAGGGTTGACCTTGGGTGTTGGTCTGGAGCTAAGGCA
>JXCR01148894.1:1004701-1089139 GCA_002079205.1 Phalaenopsis hybrid cultivar
GGGAACTTGTCGGCAAATACAAAGGTTTCGCAGACCAAACGGATGTCATACTTTCCTTAGTTCATTTTGATCGAGCCTCATCCTCAAGTCTTGTGTTTATCCTTCGGGATAGATACAGGATTTGAGGTACAGTGCTCTTTTTAAACAATGAAAAAAATGGGGTCAGTTTGATTTCATACTTCAACGTCCTTTCGAAGCGGGCGATGGGATTTCGATTCCAGCAACCGACAGCTTCTTACGGACAACCCCACAAACCAACCCGAAATAACGCCGACATCCATAAACTCATGCCAAACACTTCCTAAAACACTTCCTAATTTATTCTCTAGACACTTCTAATTACTTATCATGAGAGGTGTCAAGACTCTCTATTTAAAGAGAAGTAAAAACCCTTCCTTTCTCTGAGATACACAACTCTTCATCCAAAAGACACACCCTTTCACTCCAAGAGACACTTCTCTTCATTCAATAGCCACTCCAAGTGTATAGATTCATTTAACCACTCAGGGGGCATTCATATCAAGGTAGAGCCTTCCATAACATCCCGGAACCACAAAAAGTTGTCCAAAACTGTATGCAACCGTTTCTGGGCCTTATGCACCAATTTTGGGTGCCTTGGTTCCTTTTTCTCATCTTCACTAGCATCTAGGATCCAGTTTAGGTGCCTAGGTGCTACACTGCAGGCTACTTTACCATTTTGCCCCATTTGGCTTTCTTTCAACTCCGTTTCACCCCATTTTAGCTCATTTGTGCTCAAAATTAGTATACCTACAAAATCAACATGAAAATAACCTTTCCTTAGAGTGTAATTTCATTCAGAAATATGTGATAAGTGTAAAGAATATTAACCATAGAAATAAATAACAAAATGTGTCAGGCCAGAATTTCCTTCCTTACTCGATTTGATTCCAAATGATACTGTTTTTGCTCCATTTTTATTAAAGTCCATTTCTTGTACCTCAAGATAAAAACATGCAAAATACCTTCCTTTAAAGTATAATATCATTAAAAATGTACATAAATTGTTCTTGAAATATACACTAAGAACAGGTAATTTTTCAGTGGATTAATACCCTCAAACTTAAACGTTACTTGTCCTCAAGTAATACTATAACTTTAAAAACTAAATTGTTAACATATGGTAGTGGGTTTAATTTTTAAATAAATAAAAATTTATTTTAAAATGCTATAATCCTACTAAGAATAATTTTTATTAAAGCAAATGATATCTAAGGTATCAGAACATTTAATATTAAATTTAGGAATATTGATTTTCTATTTAATTTAGACATAGTTGAAATTTCCCCTAACGTTGGATTTTTAGAAAAATATTAATTTCAGAATTTATGAAATCTATATTGAAAATAAGTTTTACTAATGCTTTCAGAAATTAAGCAAAGAATTTATCATAAGTTTTCTTCCTTAGAAAGATTCAAGTGAATCGAATTTTTAATTAGGTCCTATTTCTCAAGTTTATCCTCCCTTCTTCATACTTTTCTTCTTTCCTTTTCTTCTCTTTTTCCTTTTCTTTTTTGTTTCTTTTCTTTCAATTTTCTTTTCCTTTCAAGATATTTTTAATCCTTACTTTTTTTCTTAGGAGAGGATTATTATATCTGAATAGGCCTTTAATGATTTTAAATTTCACTATCCCTTTTCTAAAGTTAAAAACTCATTTTCTTTCCTTAACTTAAAATTTAGTAATAGTTTTTTAAAAATAATTTTCATAAAACCTAAATTCTTTAAAAAGTATTATTCTAAAAATCCGTAATTTTTCAAAAATTCAATTTTTCCTACTATAAATAATAAAATCATTTTCCTAATATTTTTCTACTAATTATCTTAACTTTAGTTTCATCCTTTTTACTAACTTTTCAACTAAGCTCTTTTATATCATTCCTAAAAAACAAAATTTTGGTATCCTAAAGATGACACCAAATACCACATGCCATTTAAAAAGCGATATAAAATTAAAAACAGGCTACAAAGGACAAATAAAGTTTAACCATGAAATTCATTTTTCTTCCTCCCCCCAAACTTAAATTATTAAAACTTTTGCAATCAATTCCATAAAATGTAGCAGGAAGAAAAAGTAAAAGCTAAATCTACGAGCTACTACAACATCCTATCTAATTCATATGCATGCATAATCACGGTAGAATGACTGCAGGAGAAAGTAAATCTAGCCTAAAACATGCTTTCAATAATATTAAACTAAATAAAAGTATTTGAAATTTCTATTTTTATTTCTTCCCCCAAACTTAATTTTAACATGTATAGCATTCAGTACAGAAAATATTAGCAGGAAAAAAACATTTCAGAAATTCTATCTACAGGAATGTCTATCAGAAATATCTACGAGTATTCATTATGAAGGAACAATTTGCAATATAAAGTTAATCTAAACTAAAAATGCCAAAAAAAATTTTAGCTAAAGAAAGGTCAAAAACATATAACATGAATCAACATAGGAATATATATTTAAGTTTTCTTTAAGTTCTTTATATTGTTGTAACACAAACACAAACATACATGATAAATGAGGTTAATTCTTCCTTTAACTCATTGCACCTTGATACTTTACTTCCAATTTCTAACGAAATCATGACACAGATAAATTGGGTGCTTATAAATGATTTTATAAAGTTTAATCCAATGAATATGATTAGCCCTGATATATTGGCTCACGAGCACCAACTCGAAGCATCACCTTATCTCTGAAAGTAAGCACCTCTAAGAGTTATAAAGATAGTGCAAGGTCATCCACTTGTTACTCATTAAGCTGGTTCATGACTCCTACCAAATGAAAATAAGGTCAGAGAAAGGAAGTAATGAAATTGAGATGAAACAGTCACTGTCCAAACTCTAGATATGTCCAGTAAATCCTCAAGTTTGATTTAACATTGACTCGATAAGTACTCGTTAATCCAACTATTACTAGAGAACCAATATAATTCCAGTCACAATGAAAATTCAAGGAATCACCTCACTCATGACTCATTAAATTGAATTCAAACCACTAACAATCCAAAAATTCACAAATGTCGATCACACTGATCAATCATAATGACACATAAAGATCAAATCAATTCACTAGCAATCCAAATATCCACCAACATTATTCAAACTAATAAATCCACACTAAAACAAACATAATATGACACTAACACTAATGACTCTCAAGCATACTAAATAAAACCACACCGATAACTATGGGTTGACCCCCTTATAGTGTTTGGTTTAATGTTTCTAGCCCGACAAAGGATTTCCTTACGGATTAAATATTTATTTAATTAAACACCGATCAATCACCTAGTCTTTTCTTGATCTTGAGATTCTTACTAAATCCTCAAATTTTAGTTTTTCATTTAACTTCTCAAATTGATTCCAATTATTATTCATCAAGTTTCTTTCTAGATCTAATATTCATCTTATGGTATTCTCAATTTGCATATTAATATTATCCTTAAAATTCATAAGAAATGGATAACCATATGATAATTCTAGGTTTCTTAAATTTTGAGTTAGATTCTCCCTAGATGATTTTGATCCTATATCAAATTCAACTTGGATATTCTTTAGTCTCAAGTTATCTTCTATTTCATCTCATTGGTACTGATTATATGGTAGAGGAGGTCTTTCTACATTTAACTTGGTTGATGAAATAGGTTTTCCTAATTCCTTAGGAATTTCTTCCAATGGTCTTTCAATCTCCTTCTCCTCATTTCTCAACTCAAGGTACTTTTTAAATATATCCTTTAATTTTCTTCTAATTTTTAGTTTGATAATTTTATTTTTCCTATGGTTTATCACATGGTCACTAGATAATTTATCTGGAGGATTAATATTAATTGAGTCAACAATCAACCTCAATTGGTTTTCTATGCTCCTTATAGCAACCCCTTGACTTTTAAAGTTATTTTCCATTTGATAAACAACCTCTTCTATAGACATCTCCTTCTCCTCATATAGTGGGTTAGAGTAAAATTCAAATAGAAAAGAAGGTCCAATGTTATAGTTTTCTTGATTATTCCAATTACCTAAAGGATCATCTTGATTGTAATTCCATGATTGGTTTCCTCCTTCAAAGTTGTTACTCCAATTAAAGTTGGAAGAAATGTCCTAGATTGGGCTATAGTAAACAAAATAAGGATTATTTAAGTGTTTGTCTATGCATGCATAGTTTTAAAAGAGTTAGTGTCAACCAAATGTCCAAATGAGTTTTCTTCAATGAGTAGAGGTTCTTAAGTTTGACATCCCATAATGATCCAACTTTCTTGAAATATCTGCAACCTGAGAAGTTAAAATATTAACCATATCATCTTCATAATTATTCATCATTTCTACGACAGCTTTTGAAGATCTTTTCAGTTTTATCATCCTCTAAATAGTTCTCTCTATTTTTGAGTCTTATGAATCAAGGTTTGCAGCTCCTGAACTATGCCTATAAATCTAGAAACTTAACTAATAGGATTAATATCAAGTGTGTGAAACACTCAAAAATATCTTTGTTATTTTTAAATTTTCTTATATTTTTAAAATAAACACACAATAATTAAATACACCATATAATAATACTAAAACTTCCAAATCTAAATCTTACAGAATCAACTAAAAAAATCTATTAAAGTTCTTACTGAAGCTTCCATGACAATGGAGCCAAAAACTTGACCCGACCCACAATTATGCAGTAATTTAGCTTCCAAAAGATGACCAAAAACTTGACCCAAATTTATATTTAGTGACTAGTGTGCAAAATTCAAATGTTATAAAATTTAGAAAATAGTTTACAAATTTCGGGTACTATGCAAGTAAACGTAAGATTTCAAGTAATATAGGGTTTTCTTTTGAAACCCAGAGTATCATCACACAGAGAAGCCAGGTAAGATAGACCTTATGAGAAAACCTAGTCTATTAATATCAAGTCATATGTTAGAAGGTTGAATAAGGTGGTGTTTTATCTAGCAACTACTCCAAAATGCAAATATTAGATGTAAGGATAACGACTATTCCTAAACGCTAATATTAATTCTAAAGATAACTTATTTGGATAAACTGGTTCAGAGAATTTTGAGAAGTTAAAGACTACCCTTCTCATGCATTGACCTAGAAAATGTTAAGGAATGAAATGCTTAGAATTTAATGTAGTACTAAAATTAGGAGCATTCCTATTCAACACTTCTTTTTTTTTTTGTAAAGAGCATTGGCTAATCTAAAGTTGGTGTTGACATTTATAGTAGTGTTGGGTAGGTTCTAGTCTCTCACTCAAAGATTACCCATCGTGCCCTCTCTATAGGACTTGCCAGTGACCCTTAGTTCCATTCTCTAGACCAAATTGATAAAATAATCTTGCATGTCACCCTAGAAAAATCGATTCTACGACCAATAAATCTTATCTCCCTATTTATTCACTCCCCCCTTCAAATGATCGCGACTGCTCTTTCTACAGTAGAATGTGATACTTAGAAGTTGAGAAATCTAAGCCTTTTCTGGTCTATAAGTTCCTCAACAGGTTTTAATAATACAAGTGGCCAATTTATAAAGTAAATGACGGACCGGTAACAAATCATTACATTTATGAAATAAGAGAGTTTATAAGAAAATTTAAATTCCTAAACATGCATCCAATTCATTGCAAAAGAAAAGTAAAATGAGGATAGGGACATAAGCAGTAAGAGAATTGATAGAATTATGTAATAAACTAAGTGCCAATAAGGAACATATGTCTACCTACCCTCTTTCAAGCATATAGGTATGCTTAATATTCTATTAGTTTTATGCAACTATCTGTCACCTAAAAACTTATAATAGAAACATATCATAATGTATGTTTCCTTAAAAGTTGCTTTTTTGCCCATACTATTTCGTAATAGCCAACCAGACAATGTGAATGCACTCTAGTTACGAGATAATCTCTCTCACGAGTCTTAGTTTCATTTACAACATATTTTAACTTAAAATATTTCCACTTAAGTTATATCAATGAAGCAAAGGAGATTACTCGTCATATGAAAATAAAAATAATTTCTTTTCTAGACTTCTCTAATTACTTGTCATGAGAGGTGTCAAGCCTCTCTATTTAAAGAGAAGTAAAAACCCATCCTTTATCAAAGATACACATCTCTTCAACCAAAAGAAACACGCTTTCACTCCAAGAAACACATCTCTTCATTTAAAACCCACTCAAAGAGTCAAAATTCATTTAACCACTCCATGGGGCGTGCATAGCTAGCTAGAACCTTCCAAAACATCCCAGAACCACCAAAAGTTGTCCAAACCTGTCTCCAACCATTTCTAGTGCCTAGGTACCAGTTTCCGGTGCCTAGGGGTTGTTTTCTCTTCATCACTGGTGCCTAGGCGCCACCTTACAGATAGCTCAACCATTTCTCGTTTTTTTGCTCTGTTTCAACTCTATTTCACCCAATTTTAGCTCCACTGCACTCCAAATTGATATAACTACAAAATAGACATAAAATAACCTTTCTTTAAAGTGTAATTTACTTAAAAAATATGTGATAAATGTAAAGGAGATTATGCATAGAAAGAAATATAAAAATGTGTCTTGTCAGATATTTCTTCCTTTCTTGATTTGACTCCAAATGATAACGGTTTTGCTCCATTTTTGCTAAAGTCCTTTTTTTGTACCTAAAGACAAAAACATGCAAAATAACTTCCTTTAAAGTGTAATAACATTAAAAATATACATAAGATGATCATGAAATTACACTAAAAATAGGTAAATTTCAGGTGGATCAGCCGCCCACTCCAATGGTGGTCTAAACTACCCAAAAATGACTCTCATTTCATTTGAAAATCTTTCTTATTAATAAAGCTATGAAAATCACCAAGGGACACTTTGGGCACCTTTTTTAAATTCATCCCAAATCAAATAATAAAAGTCAAACCTTTTCTGTTGCCTAAGCTTCTAACCATGGCGCTTAGTTGTGAGGCCTTTTAGAACATCCTAGCGCCTAGGCGGCGGAACTTAGTGCCTAGGTACCAGGTCAATTTTTGTTCTTTAGCACCTTTTGACCTATTTTTGCTCCATTTTTGCTCCTTTTTCTCTTAAACTTCATTTCATATTCCTGAAATAAAATCATAAAAAATACCTTTCACTAAAGTGCAAATTTCACTAAAAATGATCATGAAATGTACATATAAAAATAGGTAATTTTAAGGCGAGTCAAATCCCTCAAACGTCAACATTACTTGTTCTCAAGTAACCCTTGTCATATGTAAACAAACTATAGTAACTTATTGTAGTGGAATTCCCTTAAAGAATCTTAATATTTCTTCCCCATGTGGTAGTGGAGCTTTTAGAGAAAATTTTCAATTACTTAGGTTAGAACTAAAATGTAAGAATATATAGTAATCAAGTTAGAAACTATGTTTTCTATTCATTTTAAAAATTTTTCTAATTTGTCACACTTAGGAGTATGAGAAGAATTTAACAAAAAGAGTTAAATGAGAACTCTATTAGAAAAGATACTAATAGTTTTAAAATTAAGAAGAAGCTCAGAAGTGTAAATAAGTTTTTTCCTTTATGATAATTCAAGTGAAGCCAATTTTTAAATAGGCATCTCCTTAAGCTTCTCCCCACATATTTTTCTTTTTTGCATTTCATTTTCTTTTGATTTTGCTTTTCTTTTTCTTTCAAGATAATTTTCAATCCTTTCTTTTCTTTTTTTGATGTGAAGATTACTATATCTGGATAACCTTTAATGATTTTGAGCTTCACTATCCTGCTCCTAAAGTTAAAAAAATTTTACATTTCTTCACTTGATAATGTGTATTAGCTTTGAAAATGACTTTTCATACAGTCTCACTTCTTTTTAAAGTGTATATCTAGGATTCCTAATGTGTTAAAAGTACAACTCTTTCAACTTTGAATAGTAAAAGCGTATTCTTATACTTTATACTAAATATCTTAACTTTAGAATTCTTTATAACTAAAAACTTTTATTTAAATCTACTATAACATTTATAAAATTAAAATTAAAGTTATCTAAATTTAACATACCAGAGGTTATGTTAACATAATTTTTAAATATATATAACTTTTTAAAGATAAAGAAAGTTTAACTTTAAAAGTTTTTCTCCCTTCCCCAAAAATTAATTTTAAATAGTGTAAAATATTACAGTGCCTAACAAGTGTGAAGAGAGAAAATTTTTAAAAATTATTTATGTAAGCAGTACAGATGCATGTAGTAAAAATAACAGGTGCTAAGTAGTAGCAAATCTAAAGTCAACATGTATAACATAAAAATTGTAAACTAGAAGACTACTCTAAAACACAAGCGATATTATATAAACTAGAGCAAGAGTAAACAGTAATGCAATAAAATAAGAAATGTAGTACATGATTCAACATACATCAAATGTAACTAAAACAAATCAAATCTAAATCAAGGAACTACCTCAAAAAAGTCAAGACTTTCTAATCCTCCTCCTGCTCCTCATCATCATCATCATCAACTTCTTCATCCATCATCTTTCTGTGCTTAAAAGATGGGTAGTGAGGATAATTAAGGAACTCAATACTATGATCACCACACAAAAGCTCAAAAAGGATGTGTTGAAGCTACCTTGATGATCACTCTTCCTTCTCTTATATTGCTCTAAGGGGTTTCAACGATCTTCATTATCCTAAAGCTGACATTGCATCAGAAACATATCAGATTAAAATTTTAGTTTTCAATCTCAAAGTTCTTCCAAAATGCCAGAAGATGGAGTAGTAGCATTGGAGCTACAAGGCATAGAGGTAGAAGTAGATGAAAAATCAGAAGCCTTGCCTTGAGGTATTCCATATAAATCCACATTAGTTTTTCCAATAGGCTTTATTGCTTAAGCTATTCCTCCCAAGTCTCATATTTAACTCTAGATCCTTTGCAGATGGTAAAGATAAGGAATGGGAATTCAAAACCTACAGAAGAGCTAGCTCTGGTGGATGTATAAATAACCCTTAAGAAGAGAGAGCCAACACCAATGGGTTTCATCTTCTGAATGCAATAACTCAAATATAATCGAGCATAAATAAAGTAAAGTTATGCTTTCAATGGGGTATTAAGTGTAGAATAGGAAAAATTTACTTTAGCCTCGTTCCTAATCTTTTAAACTCCACGTCCATCCATAAGGTAAGAAATAATTTCTTCCAGCTCTGACTTGAAAGGTTTAAACTCCGAATAGAAGCAATCCAAAGTAAGAGGTAAACTATTTAAAACATTAATCATTTTGGGAGTGAACTCAACTCCCCTCCCCTAAAAAAATATTTCCCCCTCCAGTGCTTCTAGCAGATTTGCATCAACCTCTCGCACTACAGAAACAATTGCTACAATATTAAAGTAGCAGAAATCTTCCCAGAGTCGAGCAATAATTAAATTTTCTACCACACCTCTGGGACTAGAAAAACGTTACTCCCCAATAAATTTTCTCGACAATAGAAAATCATCATATATATCTTGTGCTTTAAGATTCAAGAATTTCGTATTGTTAAAAATCTCTTTCCACTTTCCTCTGTTGCCTTAGGAGCCATCACAAAAATCTAGAAAAAATAAAAATAAATTTCATAAATAGGTTCTAAAGGCTCCTAGAAGTAATTTCCATGCAAATGAGCTTTCAACCATGGATTTCTAACTAATATATACAAAGTTTTTATTATTTTTGGTAATTTTTAAATGTAGAAAAAATTCATGGTTAAACAAAAAAATTTCTATGCCAAAATATAGATCTTACCAAGAGAAGAAGAAATCAGGTGATTTTAAGCTCTAAAACTTGAAGATTCTTGAGAATTGGGGAGCCCTAATAGTTGATTCTCATGAATGGGAGTAAGAAGACGATGGTTCAAGCTTTAAAATGGCTATGGTCCTATTTATTTCATGATTTAAAGGGTATTTAGCCTGATCAACTGGTCTAGCACTTAGGTGCTAGTTTTGTCCCCTAAGTGCCCTACTGTGCATAAATCTGGTGCTTAGAATCTAGACCTGATTTTTGCAAAATTATTTTGCTAAAGTGCTACACAGCAAAACTAAGGTCCTCAAACCATTATTACATTGATTTAACATCATTCTACTAATTAATTATCTTTCCAACTTCTCCCAACTTCCATTTCCTCAATTTTAACTTCTAAAATTCAAATCATTCAAACATGCTAAAACTTTCTTACAAACATAATACAATTTCATTCACACAAAAAAAGTTTTAATACAACAAACACAATAGTGCAACAATGAAAATCAAGCAAATTTTAACACAGGTACCATACCATGTAGTACAAAACACACATACTTTTAAGGTCAACACAACAATTGCAAACATAAACATCAAGTTTCTAACTCTCATAAACCCTCAATCATTAGTAACTATTAGAAAGTGTCTACAATCTTTTCATTTGTTAGATAGTTTTAATCATACAAGTGGTGAAAAAGAGCATGAGGAAATTCATCAATAATTTTCTCTCCCATCCACTTGTTTTCACCATACATACTTATCAGATACTCTTGATAACATGCCAAGGGATTGAATTAGAGTTTCATCTGCCACTCCAAATGCTCATATTTGTGATACATATCGCTCAACTTGTTCAACAAAATTGTTAACTTCTCTTAAACTTTCATCAATTTATCAGTGATCTGCTCAAAACTTAGTGCAAGGAACCCCTTGAAGTAAGTTTAGGTGTCCTTGTGCACAAACTTCGTCTCATTCGCACCACCATTGCTCTTAATTTCTATTGAAATAAGGAATTTGAACTAAGTGCTCTCTTCCTTCTCTAAATGTGCTTCTCACAACTAGGATATGAAGTGTCACGCTCCATAGACGAGATTAGGGGGTTTTAAAGGAAAGAAATGGGTTAAAACTGCTTAGAGGATGTAGGGTTTAATTTACCTGGGTTTCAAGTTCACTATAAGAGTAAGGCCTAATAGATAATTACATCTTAAATGACCAAAGTTACTTAAGAAAATTCTCAATTAAGATCAGTGGTTCCATCTTCAAGAATTCAACGTTTAATTTTTTAAGAATAGATATAGAAAGTCAAGTGAGAAATGACCAAATAGAAGTAGTTATTTTAGGAGTCGAAACGAGGGAAGAGCATGGTATGATGACTCAACCCACAATTATGCTATTATTTAAGTTTTGAAAAATGTCCAAAAAATGACCCAATTTATATTCAACGGCTACTATACAAAATAAATTAATTAATGGCTTACACACTAGGGGCAGTACATAAGTATATATATCATTTCAAGTTATATAGAGTTTTCTATAAAAGACCCAGTAACGAACCCACAGAGAATAATTTAATTTCTATGTCAACTTAGAAATATTTCTACTCAAACTATAAAAAAAATTTGTAGGAGAATAATATCAAATTATTTGTAAAAGGATATAAAATAAGGTTTGTTAATTCTAAATTAAAGTTAAAATTAAATGCAAATTTTCTTAACTACACATGTGCAAAGGAGTATGATTATAATAAAATGTTATTCCCCACGGAAAGAGATTATAATCAGTGTAGGAATCAAATTCTTTGAGATAAAAATGAGGTTTTGTGACAAATAGGAGCATACATATCCTTACCCTCTTTCGAGTGCAAAAATAATATTAGCTAATATAAAGTCAAATCTTGATATATATGGTTGTGTTGAGTAGATTCTAGCCTCTCACATCAAGCCTACTCACTGTGCCCTCTCTAATAGGACCAACCAGGCCTTAGGTTCCGAACTAAATATCAAATTGAAAAAGTTTATGGCCTGTCACTCTAGAATCATCAATTTTATGCCCATCAAAATTTATCTATTACTTATTTACACTCCCCCTTAGACTTGGCTCCCCTCCATTCAAGGTTTAGTGTTGTACTCACTATTTGGGTGAAATTATAGCCCTCCTGGGTCATTATTATTTACAATAAATTTTAGCATCACAAATGACTAGTTTGCAAAGTAATTTATGAACCAGTGAAAATACCTACAAAAATTTTTGGAATAAAAGAAATCCTCAAAACATTCTAACCTCATAGATGATTACTTCTTATTGTAGAGAGAAAGATAAAAAACTACTCAGAATACATGGGGATAACAAAATAAAATTTGATATATATTAAAAACCAAGTTTACAAAATAAAACTTAAACGAAAGTACAAATACTTATCTCAAACTCTTACCCAAGTAATCCTCTGAAGTTCCCTGACTGATCTTGACTCCACAATACTCAACAAACACTCGACAAGACTCACACTCTTGCTATGGTCGTAGCTAACTCTAATGGTAGGCTAACCTACCCAAAAATGACTCCCATTTAATGTGGAATTCTTTCCAAATAATAAAGCTCTTAAAATCACCAATGGTTACTTCAGAAACCTATTCAAAATTCATCCAAATTCAATGAATAAAAGCTAAACTATTTCTAGTGCTTAGGCACCGACCTTGTAGAACATCCTGGCGTCTAGGTGCCATGTCAATTTTTGTTCTTTAGCTCTATTTGACCTATATTTACTCCATTTTTGCTCCTTTTGCACTTACACATTATTTCCTATAACTAAAATAAAAAACACAAAAAATACCTTTCATTAAACTGTAATATCCTTAAAAAAGAACATGAAATGCACATGTAAAATAGGTAATTTTAATGAGTGTCAGTTGCCATAGATGTTGAGGGGAACTTCAGTCACTTCACAAACTATGCCATTATTTGGCTTTATGATTTATAAATGATATTATTTAAATATTTTCTCCAGTTTATTTTATTATTTATGGCTTACCCAATCATGCAAATAGGCTACAAAGATAGGAGGGTTTATATCAACATGAACGACAACCTTAGAAACTAAAAGAGTCTGGACTTATGTTGTATAACATGGTTGTGCAAAAGCCACAACACAGTGTGAGGATTTACATCATGCTAGAAAAGCTACCTTGAGTTCATATGGGCTATGTTATTTAAAACTAAGGAACAATTTAACTGGAGCAGATCTGTTTCATGTTTTGTCTTCCTTTAATGCTTGAAGTTGTCCTTCATCTGTTTGTTTCCTAGTCGTGATGCCCACAAAGTTTACTCTAAGTTCCATAACTTAGCATATTTAGGTATGGCGTTTTATTTTTGAACATGAAATAATGTTAGTTTGGTGGCCTTTTGTTGTGTGCCTCCTAAACTGGTGTATTGCTATTCACTACCCTAGATGCTTTGCAGATCTTGAAAGTAAATCATGTCTAAGCAACGAGCAATAAACGAAGAATGCAGTAAAATGTAACAAAATAAAATGAACATGTGTACTTGGGATTCCTACCACTACTACTAAAAGATTAGATTTACAAAAAATAACATGCAGATTAAAGAAATAAAATAATGCGCGGAGCACGTAAAATCATCATATGACATATATAGAAGATCAGAACAGATGTAAGAGATTAATTGAAGGCAGGAAATAAAAATCAGAAACAATGGCTCTAATAATTATTCCTGAATGACTTCGTAGGCATCCATTCTCATCATGTATGTCAGGTCCAACATAGTGTAAAAGGATACCCACCATGCAATTATAGGAGGGCAGTCCTTGGCCCGTTCTTGGTGATTAACACATGACTTTGTCTAAAGTGAAAATTCTAAAAAAATGAGTTTAATTTATCATGCAAATTAATTTGAGTTTGTATCCATTTTTTAAAGAAAAATATGGCTTTCATTCAAAAAGTACAATTTTAATGTCATATGTATATTTTGAAAAAAATTTGAACTCTTCATTAGTCAGTCATACTAATGGGCTAGGATTGTCAATTATCCATGAGGGCAAGGGGTAACTTCTTACTAAATTTTAGGGGGAAGTAATGACAACCTATGACCCTTTTCTAGTCTTCAGGTTAGTATATGTGTTACTCCTCACATACAAAGTTGCTTTTCTCTTCATAGCTGTTACCATCAAGACCTCCAACTTACACCAGCCCGATGATCCATATGTGACAACTTTAAATGTCCCTAATTTCTAGAAGGATCTGAGTGTAATGTTCAAGCTCAGCTCCTGGAGCATGGGTTTTATTATGAGTTAAGTTGTGATGGGAATTTTCATTGATGTGATTTGATTAAAAGGGATGTTTGAGGATGATTTTCTTCAACATATCATAGTAAACTCAAATGTCCTATGAGGTATCCAAAATCTTGCAAGGGTGTCCAGAGAGTAACCGTGAACAACCTTAGAATCTCTTAAATTATCTCAAGTTCATCTTGGTTTTATTAGATTGTTAAATTGATCATCCCATATTGAATTAATTTTTTATTGCTATGTTTTTAACTATGCTCAGTATTGTCCTGATATCTAGAGTAGCCCTTGAGTAAGGTAAATGTTCAATTTAGAAATTATGATGATGAAAATCCATGAACGGTAAGAGGCTAATATTTGAGAAACTTTTACACTCTTACCTTTTGGTTAGGTTTGAGTTTGTAGTGCTTTCAAATGTTTCATGTTCACTTATGCCCACTTTTATTTTCCTTTTTAACTATCTACAAGTATATTTAGATCAAACCTAATTCACCACCAAGCTCTTATGGTTTAGGTGTAAACTTTTAAATTTTGAAAAGTTACATAAAGTGTGTTTAATTTGTATCAATGGATTGAACTTTGTTTAATCATTGGCTAAGCGGTCTAGATCAATAATTAGTTAGTCTTTCACTACTCTCCTCTCACTTTTGATTCATCCAAATTATCATTTCTTCCAATTTGCAATAATTCAAATAATTACAATTTTACCCTTCGATAGAAAATATGTGAATGAGTTGCTACCCTATTTATCCTTTATGTTTCAAACATTTCAGTAAGCTAATTATCACAATATAATTCTCTCCTCTCTGATTTACCCTAAAAATTGGGTTTAGAGTTTAAAATTCTAAAATTACCATTATAACTGTTTTGTTTCATTTTAAAATATCGTTAAACTTTACTTACCTCTTACTCATGGACTAAATTATTTCAATGATAATTTAAGAGGTTTGAGCTCAACGCATGAGGTGAGATTGTGAATTTCAATTTTTTTGATATTAATTTATTCTTTTGTAATCAATTGAGCTCAAAATTATGAATTTTCAATGATAAATAATTTGATGGCTCAACCCATGTTTTTTGTCCTAAGAAAAATTTTGCGATGTTCCTTGAAGATAGAGGACCACCTAGGGTGATTTCATGATTTTTTATAAATTTATTTTAATTTTGATGTTATTTTAATTGGTTTTGGTCAATAAATAAATAAAAATATTTTTATAGATTTGAAAATCCAATTTTGATTTTCCTTGACTCCTCTGAATTTGGCAAACTTAGAGAACTAATTTTTATATATTTTTTAGATTTATATTTTATTTTATGTAATTAATTTAATAAAGGATAATTGGAAAAAAATAGAGCTTTTTGCCTTGTTAATGTCTTCTAATTTTGTAAAAATTATAGAGCACCTTTGATAACATGTTTAATAAATCTTAAATTCCAAGACAAATTCAGCAATATTCAAATTTGTATGACTGAATGATGTTCTACAAGATTTAATTAATCTAAAAGAAAAAAATAAGTAGATATCCTAGAAATTTAATCCATAATATTCTATTTTGTTTACAAAGCACAGAGGTATTTTTATTTTATTTTTCTAAAATTTATACACCAAGATATGATTTTTTTATGTTTAAATCAATTTTTTGAATTAATTAAATCAAACATTCCCATTTTTTTAGCTTAACCATGTCAGCGCCAATGCTTCATCCGCAGCTCTAAATTCCATGTGTGGCTTCACCATTTTTTATGCATTCCACGATGGCTTCAATCTCCAACATTTATTTCAAAGTGAGGAAATGGATGAGATCCACTTGTCCTCCCATATTGGTCCATAACCAAGAGTTGTTTACACTAAAACCATATTATCTCCCTAGATTCTTAATGAAATAAAACACGGTTTGATCCCTTACCATTATTTAAGTGAAAGCTTTTATCCATATGCTAAGTGGGCATGAAATGTTCATTTTATTCATAAAAGTTGATAATCAAGAAAAAAAATGAGGGTTTTGGTGTTATACTCGTAGAGAAAAGGCCTTGACTGGGTGGTTGTAGAAGATTTGGTTGAGTCTCAAGAATCTCCATGAAGCAATGAATTCCTCAAAGATGGACTTTAAGTTTGAAGTTGTCAAAAAGTTGGCTTTGGATTATTTTGGGTTTAGGTTAGAACTTGCAATAAAGTGAGGTTTTGATAGGGAAATTGGATTTGTAGTGTGAAGAAGCCTCTGGAAGGACCAGTTTTAAGTTTTATGAAGTTTAGTGAAGTGGTCATGAATTTCTTGGTTTAGGGTTTCAAAATTACGTTCCTGAAGTGAAAGGGGATGACCAAGGATTTTGCAAATTTTACTGAGTGAAGATGAGAGTTTTGGTAAGGAGTCAGAGATATCCTTTGTGATGGAGGAGTAGGGGAGAGTTTCTTATGTCAAGCGCTTCAAAGGAGCCATTTTAGGGACATAGGTGGGAAAATCATTTTGCATTTATGGAGGGTATCAATTTGGAAAATAATAACAATGTTTTCAATTAGAGTAATGGCTCAACTTATTTGTGTGTTATGATATAGGGATTATAATTTCAAAATTGAGTGATGCTCTTCAGTTTTATTCCAGTGTAATTGATGTTGTAGTGAGGTGTTATAGGCTTGGGAATGCTAGAGTAGCGTTATTGAATGGGTTATTCTTATGTTATCAAGCAGTACATGGTGTTATTGGTGTGTTATTGGGTGGATCATGGTGTTATTAGTGGAGCATCATTTAATAAATCAAGGCATTATTAGCCGGTGTTGCCGCGGTAGAATTGAAGGGGTATTGTGGTATTACAATGATTGTGGGGTTATTGGAGGTATTATTGGTGGTAGTATTGTGGTGTTACTATAGTTATATGGTAGTGGCATTGTTGGGGGTATTATTAGTGGTAGTATTGCTTGGTTATTTGCGAGGAATTGCAGAAGCAGCACTATTGTAATTGCATCAACGCAGAAACAGTATGTTACTGGGAGATTGGTGGCTAAAATTCTTATTATTGTAGCATCAGGGGTGTATTGTAGTGTTATTATAGGTTTGCGCTTACGATCTTGAGACGGTCTTATGAGCACTAAATCATTGTTTTATTATAGTGGTATCAAGGGTATATTATGGTGTTATTATGGGTACACACCAGTTGTTTTTAAGTAGTTTTATTAGAGGTATTACTATGGTATTAAGGTGGTGTTCTTGACTTGGAATGGTAGATTTGAAGTGATGTTTTTTGGTTTGTTTTCTAGCCCAAATTGAGCCCAGGATAAGCCTAAACCCCTTTTTTGCTTCAATTCAACTTACGTTCACATGGCAGAGAACAATTGAGGGACTAATGAATTTTCAGAGGTGGTAAGGGTAAAATTTAGAGTATGAATTTAGTAAAACAAAAAATTGGGTTTGACACATGGGCTCAAATGAATTTTGGGTGAGCTTGGATATGATCTTAACAATTTGGTTTTTTAGCTTTAAAATTGATAGATTTGGGCCAAATTTTGAATTTTTGTGGAATTGAACATAAACTTGAATTTGGCTTGGGTAATTTCAGATGTGGGCTTGAAATTTGATGTGGGATTGATGTAGTTTTGAATTTGGGATCCACAAGACTTGGATTTCAAGTTAGGTTCAAAGTTTGGTAAGGTTGGGTTAACTTTGGTAGTTTTTAAGAAATGTGTGGAAGGTTTAAGTTTTGTGAAGGTGATGAGGGGGTGAAGTGAGCTAGGCGAACCTAGGGTCTGGTGATCCAACTTCACTATGTCGGTCCCAACCATCCGAAGGCTAGAGGTATAAGGACACCCATGTGAGACTTCATAAAAGAGCTAAGAAGTGGTTTAAATTTCTAAAGGAGGTGGGTCCTATCACTGGGCTTCTAGGATATTAAAAAGGAAAGTCTTATAGCTATATCTTAAGCACTAAGACGAATACTAGAACTCACCAAATATAAGGTCAAGAAATGGACTCCCAATAGATGTAGTGTGTTGGACAAGCACACCGCGCGTATTGGTGTTGACCAAAGTAATCAACAAAACCAAATAGCTACCCAAGTAGACTTACATAAATAGGTTAAAGATCAAACCAAATTTGATAATGAATTTGAGTTTCGGGTTTCCACATAGGAAATCCTAAATGAAGAAAGGATTTAAATTAAAGACATTGAAAGTTTCTACTGGGCATTAACAGTTGTGTTTTCAATTTGTTACTGTGAGTTTGAGCTTTCAAATTTGAATGTAGATTTGATTGTTTGTTTTTTTTTGTATTGACTTTCTATTGTGCAAAATTATTATTTTTTTAACAATTCAAATTTTTTTATTTTGGGAATTACTGCTCATCTCTTTTTTGTTTTGAAATTTGGAGGGAGGATGTTGTCAAAAGTTTCTTACTAAGGATTTAACAAGTTGGTGAATTGATTTGAGAGGAAGACTAAATTAAGAAAGAAAGTGTAGGGATTCATATCCAACTTGAGAACTAGTGAAGGAACATCTTGTTATATTGGGGAGGAAAGCATAGAGATTCACCTTTAACCTAAGTGTTAGCGAGTGTTGGGAAGGATTAGCATGTCATGCTCCATTCAAGTGGGGCCTTACACCTATCCCAAATGTTGATATTTCGGAGGATTAAGACTATGCCTACCTTGATTGCTGAGTGTTAAAGAAGGGTTAGGACAAAGCCTGTCCAGATTGTTGAATGCTGAAAAGGATTAGGATTATGCCTATCCCAATTATTGAGTGCTGAGAAGGATTTTTGAAAAGTAGGAATTTACAAAATTGTGGTGATTGTGGAGATTTATAGAGATTTGTGAATGCAGATATTGTGTAAATTTGTGGAGATTTGTAAATGATTTGCTGAGATTGTGAATGCAAGGATTGTGGAAATTTGTAGAGATTTGTAAATGATTTAATGAGATTGTGAATGCAGAGATTATGAAGAGATTTGTGACATTTATGCAATGTGAAATTCTATGCAAATTGTGAGTGTAGAGATTGTGAAGATTTCTGATATATGTGAAGTTGCTAAATTTTGAAGAGTTGCAGTGTTGATGTGGAATATTGTAGAGATTGTTGTGAAATTTTTGGATTTTTTTATGAAATTTGTGGAAATTTTGTGTGCAGAGATTTGCGGTGCAAATTTATTAAGTGTAGAGCTTTGTAAAAATTTATGCATTATGGAGAATGTCCATAAAAAAATATGTGGAAGTTTATGTGGAATTTATACCCATGTTTGTCCAAAGATTTTCAGTGTTGGTGTTGGATTTTGTGGAAGTTTATGTGGAACTTATGGAAATTTATGCAGTGTAGAATTTTTTTAAGTTTCTGTGTGAAAAAGGTGTGGTTCCATATTAAATAAACCACCAACCCTCAATCGTGTCGGACAAAAGACAATGAAGAGTGTGGTTCTTATGTAATCAACTAGACTTTTCCATATGAGGAAGAGGACCCAGGGTTTCTGTAGAAGGAAACTTCAAGCAGAGAGAGAGAGAGAGAGAGAGAGAGAGAGAGAGAGAGAGAGAGAGAGAGAGAGANAGAGAGAGAGAGAGAGAGAGAGAGAGAGAGAGAGAGAGAGAGATGACGCTAGTGATAAGTCAACAAGATTCAATCTGACCAGATTGAAATGTGAAGTTTGAAATTTTGATTTTGATAGTTTTGATTTATGTTGAGTTCTATTTTTTGTTTTAGTTTGATGTGTGTTGTTTTTTTAATTATTATTTCTTTTTATTTGTGTTTTGTGAGTTTTCTTTTCTTTAAAGGATTTGGGCCCAATTTTAGACAAGTGTGGCACCCATGTTTCTAAGAATAAGGCTTCATCTTTGAAACACCACGATGCACATTAACTCTTGAGGTATTGTCAATAGACTGGAGGCACATGTAAAAATAACCCATTATTTATGGTGCTATCTGAAATATATTCTTTCAAATACACATGTAGATGTGATATTTCTAAGGACATGACAACTCAAAAGGTTGTAACTTTGTAGCTCTATTCATGGTAGTTGTCGTTTCTTTATCACCAATTTTGTAAATATTATTCACATTATCTTGAGAAGTCACTTTGATGTTCTTCAAATGCGGTTTGGAGCTGTACTCTCTAGGCACTGAAGAATATGACTTCAGGATTGAAATTCCATTACATTCTAATAACATAGCCCTTCATTTTAATTTCCCGCTTTCTGGGCCTAAGCAGATTTCAGAACTTTTAACCATATGATTAAAATATTTTTTATTTCCCAGAGATATTTCTGAGCCAATTAATAGCCAACCAAATGACACAAAATCACTTAACTCTTTTCAGAGTATAATATGAGATGAATTTTCTTAAGGTAGCTTTTTAAGGTTTATCAATTATAGGAGACTGAGACACAAATTTTTATTATATGCTCACTTCAAGATTCTTCTCGGGGTGCCTCTTTTTTCTTTTAAATCAAGACCTTCATACACTGTTTTTAAGCTTTTCTTTTCTTGCATTTCTTTTGCTGAGAATTATTATATCTGTTGGAGCACATTTTAATGATTTTGAATGATTGAATTCATATACCATATTTTGATTTTATGTTCACCTCAAGCTTCTTCTCCGTGAATTGGTTCACATAAGTTTAATTTACATTTTTTCCTTGCTCCCCTTTTTTGTTGAGAATTACTGTATCTGTCGGAGCATACTACTTTTAAAAATTTTGAATGTTTGAACTTATTTAATTAATAATTCTCAAATATTTTTTAAGATGATTTTAGAGATATTATAGCTCATTTGAAAGTTAGGACCTAGTCATTTAGCAGAAGATTAAAACGCTTGTGACATACTGAGTCTATTACTCATATTTTAATCACACAATTTTATTTTCAAATTTACTTAGGACCCAATTTGAATTCTTTAAAGTGAATGACCTAGTTATTAAGGCATTAGTTTTATTTTCACCTATAATCATGGTGTTATCAAAATATTAGAATTTTTATCCTGGATTAGTCTTTCCTTGATTGTCTTTCTGCTAAGCTTTGAACGTCCAGGCTAGTTTGTTTCTCTTCTCCAAAAAATTTATTTTACTTTATTTGATATGAAGTTATATGTTGAATCTAGGCAACATAGCATCCTTTTTCTTTTCATGCAGGCTTTCCACACATTAAACAATTCTGGACAAGAGCAAGTTGTTTGTTTTTTTATTTATTTTATTGTGGTGAGAGGGATGGGATAAAATAACATTGATCTTACAAATATCCCTTTTCATCAATGATAAAAGTCAAAAGATGAAAGCTACAACCCCCTGACAGGGGAGAGGTATCGAACTTTGTATTCTAGATTGCACCAAAGCAGATCATGTGTGGCTCAATGTATTTTTTTTCTTGAAGACTTCGCTCAAACTGTGTTCCATCCATTTTCAATTGTGTGGGAGTCAATTGGAACAATTGGATTGACCAAAATCATTTTGGTAGAACCTCTTTTAGGTTCTCTAATATTTTCTTTTGGGATCGTTACGTTCCCATTATTGAATTTCTTCTTAAGCCATTATTTGAAGTTGATACAACCCTCCATTGTGTTCCCAACTATGATATCAGAGATATCTAGGGTGATCCTTCTCATTGTCCTCGTCTGTTTGCTTACGTACTGGTAATATGACTTTAGGCTTCTTGATCAAATCTTGGAAGACCTTTGCCACAACTTAATCTTTAAAGGGATACACTTTATTTAATTGTTCAGCCATGAACGGACACTGTCTTCCATCTTTCTGGTATGACCTAAACTGGAACGATTGTTGATTATGTTGCTGGTTATATTAATGGTTATGCTGTGGATTATACTACTGCAGATATTGGTTGTATTATTGCAGATGTTTTTTGATCTGTCAAGGCTATTCAACCTAAATTTTAATGGTCGCTTGAACTAAATTTGTAATGACTTCTTGCCTTTGTCCATTGTTGTCACTGTCACGGACTTTATCTCGATTATCTTTACCATGTTGACCTCACATTTTCTTGAGGTCTAGTCTCTTCCTTAGAAGCCTAAGATCAAACCACAGTACTTTTTTATTGACTATTCCTAGAAGACTAGTAAAGGAACTCTCACCATTAGAACTTCTACAACTCTTATTTCCTCTACTTGAAGTTCCATATGCTGGCTCTAACCTCTAACACTTAGTAGGTGGAGTCATTATGATGGAGCTCAAGAAGAGTCCACATAGGTTTGTTTGACCTTAAGGTCAGCCTTAGGTGGTGTGGTATGGGTCAGTGTTATACACACACACTTGATACCCTTCAACTTCACTTACAACCAAAACCTTTAACCAAACATGCTTTGCTTCATCCCTTACTCTTTTGGAAACTCATGCAGGTGGTCCCCTAAACCCTTAGCCCTAAGCTACTGTTTGGCTAAAACCAACGCATGGAGGATCCATAGTGGGAGTTCTCTTGGTCTCATGGCTAAAAAAATGGTTAATTTCATGATTAGCATGCTCAATTGATCTCATCCTAACCAAATACCCAGTTTAACATTTTGCCCCCAAACTTTCTCAAAATTACCAAATTGCCATTGAAACCCTAAGTTTTCAAAAATTACCCAAACTACGCAATTTTGTCCAAGAATCATCTCAAACTCCTTAAGACCATTCAAATTGCCCAAAACACCCCAAAATTTTCAAAATTCCCAAAATACCCCCAAAATTGTAAAAATTGCCATATGCCCTTGGTGGCCCAAAAAATCCCCAAACCTCCAAAACCATTCCAAACACTTATAAAAACCAATCTCGACCACACATGAAGTCCAATTTGCCCAATTTTGACCAAAATCCCAATTTTGACCTTTAAAGGCCTAATTACTCCAAATTACCCACAAATTTCAATCAAATTGATTCCAAACTTCCCCAATTTCAATTTGAAATCAAGATTCACCATTTTTTATCCCAATTACAACAAAATTCAAGCCAAATTAAACCTAATTTCAAACTTAAATTACGAGCCCATATCAAATACCACCAATTTGGCCATATCCTCAAAATTCATAAAATTGAACTTCATGGTCAAACCAATGTCCCAAATTTCAAATCATAATCAAATTTCATCATGTCCAAGCATATTTGAAACCAAATTCCAACTCAATTTAAGCCAATTTCAAGTACAAATCCTAAGTCTAGCCCAAATGACACAAGATTAATGATGTGTCAAATTCTACTAAATTGAACATCCCAATCAATTCAAAGTCACAAAATTTCTTTTCAAAACTCCTCATGAAAATCATCCAAGCCCATCTGATCAATAACTTGACCAAGATCCTAACCCAAACCCAACCTAGACCCAAATACAATCCAAAACCTCAATTTTGAACCCAAACACTCAAATTGGCTAAACCACTTAAAATTGAACAAATGATGGTTACCACAACCAACATTTGATCCCTAGGAACCAAGCTAGACCCACCTAGCCCAACCAACACTAGCCATGGACCAAGGGTCCCTTCAACTACTGGATCTTTTCCCAAATTTAGGTAAACCAAATAGATACTTTCCACCAGCAAGCTAATTACAATTAAGACCCCCCTAACCTCTCTGAGCAGCTAGCCACCATCTCACCTCTGACCAGCTACCCTAGTCACCAGAAAGATCAAATTCAGGAGACCTCCCCTCCTTTGAACCCCAAATTGAACCCATCCATTGTGACACTTCCCTATTGGATTTTTGTGTCACACAGCCCTCCATCTCAGCCTTCTTACATCAACGAATTAGAGCCTGAGGCCTTCTTCTTTGCCATGGCTATAAGAAGCCACATTTTTGGACAACTTCCAAGTGTGCCAAAATCTTTGGCAAAACTCTGCCAATTTGCTTCCAAAGCATCTCTAAGCTACCTTGAGTTCATTCAAACCATTTTCCTCCACTGAAAGCCACTATCTGAGCTTAATTTTAAGTTCATATTCCAAGGAGGTTTCTAAGATTCCATTAAACTCCACCAAATCTCAAATTAAACCTCCCAAAAACTTTTTCATGCCAAACATGGAAGTTCACCATCGAAACCCCCATCTGTTGAGCACTCTAACCCACTTCTAGACTAAAGTCGCATCACTATTTATTTGAACACTTTCCTAGGATCAACCTAAGCTCAAATTGGTGCTTGGAGAAGCTTTTTTGAGTCACAACAAATGTCTACAACAAACCCAATCGAGGCCTGATGCGGGTGGAATTAGTGTGCTAACTTTGCAAACATTTTTCAATATTACTAAATACACGCGACAAATACAATAACGAATATGCAAATTAATCCAAATAAAATAGCTTTAGTTAAAAGAATTTTATCTTTTAAAAATATTAAATTGTCAAATCCCCTTTAAAAATAATGCAAGTATACATATTGCTCAAGTAATAAAGGGCTCTAATGATGTCTTAGATATTGATCCCACAGGGAAGTTGGAAATGTCTATAAATAAGTTCTTAAGATTACAATGTAAAGTACAATTTTTAAAACTACAAAAAGTAAAGTGCTTAATTTAAATATTAAGTAAGAAGTGAATGCTAAATAAAATGCAGTTGAAAGACAAAGTTAATCAAAACTAAATGCTAAACTTTCAAAAGTAAATTTATGAAAATTAAACTAAGTTTTTGTGACGGAAATTTCAAATTTAAGAAAACATCTTTTGCCTTTACATTGAGTGTAGGGATTGTGAAGAAATTAAAATCTTTTGAAAATATTTGTAAAAACTATTTTGTGTCAAATAGGAGCAATCCTATTCTTTACCCTCTTCCGAATACATAAAGAATGTTGACTAATCCAGAGTTTGGTCCTTAATTTTGTGGTTAGGCTGGGAGGAAGCTAGCTGCCACTTTAAAGATCCCACTACTCCATAACTTGAAGGCTAACAATCTCGCATCAGTTTCCAATCAACTAGACCAAATTGGAAATTTTAATATGTCACCTTAAAATCTCCAATTCTGCATCTAACAAAGTATATTTCCCTATTTAGTTGCACCCAACCCCATGGATGAAATACTCTCCCATGAAATCAAATGTGATTCTCCTCATATTGTAGAAATCATAGCTCTTTCAAAACATATGTTTCTCAACATATTTTACCTATTTAATTGGCTAGATCAAAAAGTAAATGAAGATCGGAGTTCAAATAATCACAAATTATTGACACTTAAAACCTAATAAAATAAAATCAATTCTTCACAAAATCATATCTTAAAGTAGGGAGAAAGATAAAGAAAACTACTCAGAATTCATGTGAAGGATGCGGCAAAAGACAAATTTCATATATAAAAATAAGTTTTGAAAATAAAAGAAAGAAAAGACACAACATATTTCACAATCCTTCCTAAGCAAATCCCTCGAAGTTCTCTTCAAGCCTTTCTCTCTTTATAAGCACTCTCAATTCTGTCTCAGAAGTGTAATGATAAAGAAATCTCTCAACTTCCCTCTCCTCTTACAATACTTGAAAAACCTCTCCAAGTCCTCAACTTTCTCTCACTCACACTAACTCTCCTTATCGTCCCTTCACGCCACACCAACTCTCACACACACATGCCTAAAAAATTTTCTCTCTTTTTAAGCCATAGACTTCCCTCTATTTTATTAAAGGCTGCCACCCTCCAGAAAGAATTCAAAATTCCCTCCAAAAATTTTGTCCAAAAGTCAACTCTTTTGATCTCAAAAGACACATGTCAATTGATCCAAGAGACATATCCCTTCATAAAAGAACCTTCCAAAGTGTCTAGATGCATCGAATTACTACAAGGGATGTTTAGAATAATTGTCCCTTTGAAAATTTGTGCAAAATTCTTCTTGAACTATCTTAATCCACAAAAAGTCATCCCTGATGCATCTGGCGCCAAATATGGCGCTTCATGCGCCAACTCTCTGTAAAATGGCGCATTTAGCGCCAATCTAGCGTATCATGGGACAATTTTTTGAAGATGGTTGTTCTTAGTTTTGATGCATCTAGCACCAATCTGGCGCATCTGGCGCCAATCTGAGGCATTATGCGCCAATCTGGAGCATCTTGCGCTAAAATTCAAAAATTTACTATTTTAGCTCCAAATTTCGTCCTTTTTTGTAACTTTTGTTCCAAATGCCTAAAATTGGTATACCTGCAACAAAAGCATTAAAATAACCTTTTTAAAGTGCAATATCACCAAAAAAAAGCATAAAATATATACTTAAAACTACATACTATTTTGGTGTATCAAAATCCTCTAAACTTAAATATTACTTCTCCTCAAGTGACACTTTTACTATATAAAAGCATATGACTTAGGGTAGAGATTGACTTATAACACCTATACTTTAGTATAATAAATAAAATAGTAAAATTTAAGAAAAAAATTAATTACTTAGATTCTAATTCAAAGTATAAGAGCACTTAGCGGTCAATTTTAAGATTTCTGAATCTCTATTCATTTCAAGAGGAATTGCAATTTGTCATATCATGGATATTTTAAAAATTCATATAAAAAATAACTTCATGAAAACTTTACTAATAATGCTAATACAAATTCAATATAAGTTCAAAGGTTTTTCTTTAAGTTGATTCAAGTGAAGTAAATTTTTTATTAGACATCTTCTGAAGCTTCTCCTCACCTATTTTTCTTTTTTTTTCTTTTTCTTTTTAATTTTATTTTTCTTTTTCTTTTAGGATCTTTTCAATCCTTTCTTTTCTTTTTTATTTTCAAGTGAGGATTACTATTCCTGAATAGCCTTTAATAGTTTTGAACTTCACTATCCTCTTCTCACAGTGAACACTTCTTACCTTTCTTCACTTTATAAATTCATATTAGTTTATGGTTTTCATAAAGTCTCATTCTTTTCTTCTTACATGAAAGTCTAAAATTCTTAATACTTCAAAAATACATTTTTTTTTACTTTAAATAGAAAAACTTAGTCTTATGTTATCATACCAAAGATCTTTAACTTTAGAGTTGATCTTCATTATTAAAAACTTTTACCTAAATTTACCAAAATATTCATAAACATAAGTATAGTCATTTTAAGTTAAATCTTAACATCCCAGGTCATGTTAAATTAATTTTAAAAATATTGTTACTTAAGGACAAATAAAATTTATTTTACTTCTTTTTAAAAGAAATTTTTCTTCCCCCCAAACTTAAGTTTTTAGGTATTTTAAAAATGTTCTAGCACAAAATTTAGTTGGTGAAAGAAAACAGTAAATGCATGAAAATAAAAACTAAACAGTAGAGAATTTCTGACTATGAAACTAGGCTCTGGTATATTGTAGGTATTAATTTTAAAAATACAGACTGGATTTAAAGCATTAAATGAGACATAATATATTTTAAGGAATTTGCTGAGAATTAAAAACATAAATAAAAACTGAAAAATACTAAAAATGCTGGAAAAGTGAAAATCTATAGATGCTATTTTAATTTTAAGTTCACAACACAAAATATAGGTTTTTACTACAACAGTTTCAAATGACAACCAAATAACATCCAAACAGCATCCAAACAAACAAACAACCAAATAAATAAGCTAACTCTAGAAGATATCAATCTTCATCGCCTTCATCATCATCATCATCATCATCATATTCTTCTTCTTCTTCTTCTTCTTCTCCATAAATAGGAGCATAAGGAGTGAAGCTAGGGCAAGTAGGAAATTCCACATTGTATTCACCTCTAAGATATCTCACCATAACATCCTGTAAAGCTATATCACGTTGAATTCTCCTCTGCTGATAGTCATTATTATAAGCATTTCTCACTCCAATCTCTCCAATCTGGTTATGAATATTTACTATATTCAATTTTTGAATCATGAGTTGGTCCATAATGTTTTCTAGTGATGTAGGACGAGAATTAAATGCCCCTGTAGCTGATGTAGATGGTTTATCACTATCTTCACTCCTAGATTCAATAAATGATTCAACACTATGAATCATATGCGTTCTAGTAGGATTTTATGGTTGTAGCCTTTCCTCATTTCTATGGGACTCTACTCCTAATGGCTTACATAGAGTGAAAATCAGGGCAGGGTAACCCAAACCACTAACTGTAGAGCTCTTAGCTATGCTCCATGCATGATGAACTATGAGAGCACCAACATCTATTGCTTTCATGTTCTGAATGTAATATTTTAATACAACTCTATCCTTTGTTATATCGGTCAGATGATATGTAGGCAGTAATTTAGCAGAAATGAAGTGGTGGCATACCTTTGATTGAATAGTCAACATGGATACGGAGAAGTTATCTTTCTTATTATTTTTAATTCTCCATTCTTCTCTTCCATCAGTCAGATAGGCAATAACTTCATCTAGTGATGAATCAGTCATCAAGAATGCAGTGTATTCATCATGAAATACATTCCTCAGCTCATAAAATGCATTGATCCTTTTTGCAGTAAATTCAACCTGCTTAACTCTCACAAGGATGTGATCATCAGCAGTGAATCTCTAATTGGCATAAAACTTTCAAATCATTGGTACAATTGCTATTGTAGTGAAGTAGCAAAATTGTTCCTAATTTTTGGCAAGGATCAACCTCTCGATCTCGCTACCCGGGTCAACAAATGCCCACTCCTTGATCAATTTTCTTGATTCTATTTGAGTGTTATAACTGTGTTGGGCCTTCAAATTAACTAATCTTCATGCATCAAAATCATCTGACGAACTTCCTCTCTTGACTCATGGAGGCATTTGAAATTCTACTAAAATCCAAATAAATTCAAAATAAATTACAAAATAAAAAATCTAACTCTCCAAGTAAGATTATTTGGTAAGAAACTTTTCACCACGAGTTTCCATCCAGCTTTTTCACCAAAAAGTCCCAAGTTTTGGATTTTACAAAATTTAGGAAAAATCCATGGTGAAAATAAAAAATTTTTAAGTTAAATTGAAGCACTTGCCAAGAGAAGATGAAATCTATGATTTTTAGCCTCTAAAATCTTCTCTATTGCGCTCAATGTGAAGCCCTGTGTCAAGGTTCAGAGGTAGGAGATGACCTAAGCAGTAAAAATAAAGTTTTATCGTGTGATTTTGTGATTTTTTAGGCAATTTGGTGTTTTCGGGAATTTGGCGCATCTTGCGCCAAATCTGGCGCATCATGCGCCAACTCTTTATAAACTAGCACATCTTGCGCCAACGCCTTAATTTTTTCAGATTTTTTTTCTGTGAAAATCTGTTCCTTGTCATTTTACATCTACCTCTAATTAACTTAAATGAACCTTTATAAGCATGACTAAACATTATTCCAATATCAATCTTTAATAAACAACAGAAAACTCACTTTTATCTATAAAATCCGCGCTGTTACAAACCAACATTTTTCAAGCCAACAAACTTTATTTCAGTGTCCTAAGCAAACCAAAATTTCTAACACTGAAATCTAAACATCAAAATACCAAACACATACATCGATATAGTTTAAAAATAAAAGTAAATTCAATCCAACATAACAAACAACTAATATAAGTAGCACTGAACAAAACGTTTCGTACATAGATTAAGTTCAAACATCTTCTTAACTCTTGTCATCCTCGATATCTCCCATTGATTGATAGTGCAAATACAAGTTGTAGAAGGGTCGATAAGGAAACTCATCAACTGAATCCTCCCTAATCCAAGCATGCTTCTTGAACATACGTACCAAACTAACTTCAATACGACCAGTATGCTCAAAATGTTTTTAAGGCTCAAATCCAAGTGATCCAACATTTCAGAAACATTTCCAATTGCATGCATAAGATTATGTACCTCTTTTTCAATCTTCTTGATCCTTTTCAAAAGTGTGGTTGAACTGAAGTAAGGCTGAATAGGTGATGAATTATGGGATGCTTGATCAATCAGTACATTCATATCGTTCTCATCTCCCATTCCAATATAATTCAAATAGACTCTTGGATCCATCAACTTCCAAGGGAGAACCACTTTTTCCCAACTCTCATAAGGTACTTGCAACTGACTACATATTAGGAAAATAGTAGAGGGATGTCCGAGTCCAGTTGCAGAACCATTAACAATCAAAACCAAAACTGATTTCACAATGATTGCTCCAATGTCAACAGGTTTTTGAGTTTGAATACAGTAATTCAAAATAGCACGCTCCTAAGTTACCTTACTGATTTTCATAGTAGGGAGTAATTTCAATGAATTAAAGAAGTGTCATGCCTTAGAAGCAGGATTTAACAATGATGACGAAAAACTTACATCTCCATCAACTCTGGCCTCCCAATAGGTAAATAGACACATTTTCAATCATAAACATCTTGTTTACTTTTGAAGGAGTGAATTGCACAAAACTACCTCACACATAGAAAATTTTTTGGTTGATTCTATTTAGATTTGCATAAAAATCTTTCACCACAGGGACAACTACGATGACAGTAGTGTAACGAAGCACTTCCAATGTCTTTGTTCAATAATCTCTTCCACTCAAGTATTCGATGTATTGAATCCTCGATTCACAAACCCCCTTTCTTTGATTAGCCTCTTCTACACCAAAACACGATCATGCAACTTTTGCGCATCAAAACTAATGAACTTTCTTCAGTTGAAAATTCTAAATATAGTAGAAATTTTAGAGTGGGATGTCATTGAAGTTGAAATCTAGTGACTCTTACCTCATTTTCCCCTTTAAAATGGACTTTGGAATCAATTTTTGGGAGTTATAAGCAAAAGAACCTGCCAAAAATCACCTTTTGAAACATTTTAAGTAAATTTAGTCACTACGCCTCATCATGCACCAGCTATCTGGAATATGGCACATCATGTGCCAATCTGGTGCATCATGCGCCAGTTCTAAAATTTTTCCCTCTAAGTCCTTTGAACTTAGGGAGATTTTTTAAAAATACAAAAATTAATTTTCACCTCCTAAAATATTTTATTTTGATTAAATAGCCCAGAACTTAAAATAATTCTAATAAATCACATAGAATTCAAAAAATTTTGAAATTTTATCCAAAGGCTTACCTAGTCTAGGTCTACCTCGAGTAAAAATTTCTTTGAAAAATCTTATTTTTGCATGAAAGTAAATATATAAATTAAATTAAATTTTGAAAAATCATATTTTCTCCTCTGATGTATTAATTGACCCATGAATGAGGTAAGATAAAAATTCTAAAGTCATTTGAATTGAATTTGACAAATTATGAGGTGTTAGAGCCTTAGGAGCAAATGTGTAATTTTTGGAAATTTTGCCTTAATTAACATTTAGGCTTAATTCAAGGATGGAAAATGGTTAACCTCTAATATTAATCAATTCATTTGATGTTTGAAACACAAATGGGTTAATTGGTAGAAAGCAATCTCACTTTCTTAATTAAGATTAATAAATTTCTAAATTATTAAAATTTGGAAGTTTATTAAAATTAAATNAAACTATTAAGCAATATAATAAGTTTAAATGGACTCGAGGCTTTTCACCAGTTGGTGAGAGGGAGGCGTTAAGCAACATAATAAGTTTAAATGGACTCGAGGCTTTTCACCAGTTGGTGAGAGGGAGGCATAGACCTACTTCCCCCTCTTAGCTTGTTGGATACCTCAGAGGCCTATTAAACTTAATATTTTTCGCTTAATGCCTTTCCCCTCTTAACTTGTTGGATACCTCAGAGGCTATTAAAACTTCATTATTCTCTGCTCAATGGAATCTTCCTTAATTAAACTTCTAAGGACCCGCAAAGATATGACATAGGGTTAGGAAAATTACCAAAATTTTACCCTTTCCCTTAATCAAATCATCCTTAATTAAATTTTTAAGGACTCACCAAGATATGACATAGGGTTAGGAAAATTGCCAAAATTTTATCATTCCTGCTCTTCATAAACTGCCTTAACTTGCATTTTAAGTTTCAGGTGGTGGAACAAGAAGACTCGCCAGTTACACTTTTACAGTTTTTAGCGTTGTCTTTCTTGTACTTTCATACTGTACTTTTATACTCTCAAATTTGCATGCTAAACAACGATGTCACCCTTCATGAAAACTAAAACCATCAGGATAGCCACATAACCAAAACCAAAACTAAAATCAACCATAATAAAATTCATCGCCACAACATTCAAAATATAAAACAACTCAAAATTTAATCATAAACATCACACAAAACCACAACTTCAACTAAATTAAGATGTCTCTATCGGATGATCAGGAATCCCTCGGAGGAGGTAACCTACAGTTACTAACGAGGCTTCTCACGGTTTAAATGAAATTATGGAACTCATTAAGTTGAAGTTTAGTAAGTTCATTTGAACTAATAATAGAAAATAGTGGTGCCGGAAAGAGGGAACCGTAGGATCCTAACCGGTGTCGCTCTAATCAACTTTAATATTCCCTCATAAAATTTAAAAAACTTCAACCATAGGGCCACCTGATTTGATATTATAACTTTACTCACTAGATAACTCAAACTTGTCGCGGCAAGGAGCTTGGAGCTAGCATAGTGGGCAGCACGGCCATCTTCAACAACAAAACCTATCTTCCCCAGCTAAACCAATCTTCCTTCCTTAGACTTAAACAACAAAGCCATAAGACTTTGAGGTTGCTTGCTTATGCAACGTAAATCCTCACCTTATATTTAGGCCTTTGTATAGCCCTATTGGAGGTTGCTTGCTTATGCAACGTAAATCCTCACCTTATCTTTAGGCCTTTGCATAGCCCTTGTCTTCCCCAGCTAAACCAATCTTTCTTCCTTAGACTTAAACAACAAAGCCATAGGACTTCAAAGGCACTTGCTTATGCAACGTAAATCCTCACCTTATCTTTAGGCCTTTGCATAGCCCTGTTATACAATCTCATGCAACGTAAATCCTCACCTTATCTTTAGGCCTTTGCATAGCCCTGCTATACAATATACTCTTAAATCATCTTAGGATTTTGAGGTTGTCGTTTGTCACGACCTAAATCCTCACATCTTCCAGGCTATACCGTCTTAGGATTCCGAGGTTGTCGTTTGTCACGACCTAAATCCTCACATCTTCCAGGCTATACATCTTAGGATTCCGAGGTTGTCGTTTATCATGACCTAAATCCTCACATCTTCCAGGCTATTTGATCTTAGGATTCTGAGGTTGTCGTTCGTCACGACCTAAATCCTCACATCTTCCAAGCTATTTGATCTTAGGATTCTGAGGTTGTCGTCCGTCATGACCTAAATCCTCACATCTTCCAGGCTATTTGCATCACCTTATCTTTAGGCCTTTGTATAGCCCTGCTATATAATATAAGCCCTAACTCGTCTTAGCCGAGGTTGTCGTTTATCACGACCTAAATCTTCACATCTTCCAGGCTATTTGTGTGATCATTCGAGATTTTCGTTTGTCACAACCTAAACCCTCACATCTTCCAGGCTATTTGTGTGATCGTTTCACACGAAAAGGTTGTCGTTTGTCACAACCTAAACCCTCACATCTTCCAGGCTATTTGTGTGATCATTTCGTCGTTTGTCACGACCTAAATCCTCACATTTTCCAGGTTATTTGTGTGATCATTTCACACGAATGATTTGTCTCTACCTAAATCCTCATATTTTTCAGGCTATTTGTGTGATCATTTCACACGAATGTAAGCCCTAACTAATAAAATTTGCAAGATGGAACACCCAAATATTTCTCCTCAAAACTGAAGCCAAACATTAGGATAGCTTGGGAAGTCACCGAGGTTCTCCTCTGAATCCATGACATCCCCTAGTTCTTCTTCCTTTAGATTCTACAATAAAATGTTCCAAATTTGAACCAGTCTCCTTTCACACCTCTACGTCCGATTTTGTTGAAGAGTCCTACCCTTTGAAATTCCTTGAAGATAACATTTCTTGATTTCATCAAGAGTCTTCTTAGGTGGCTTTGGTCATTTAAGATGTAATTAACTATAAGGGCTTGCCCTTATAGGAAGCATGTCCAAACCCAGCTTAAAATAAACTCTATTTAATCCTTTATATTAAAAAGGGGAACTTGTCTGCAAATACAAAGGTTTCGCAGACCAAACGAACGTCATACTTTCCTTAGTTTATTTGATCGAGCCTCATCCTCAAGTCTTGTGTTTATCATTTGGGATAGATACAGGATTTAAGGTACAGTGCTCTTTCATTTTAAACTATGAAAAATATGGGGTCAGTTTGATTTTATACTTCAACGTCCTTCCGAAGCGGGCGACGAGATTTCGATTCTGGTGACCGACAGCTTCTTACGGGCAACTTCCCTCCAACCCTGAAATAACGCCGACATGGGCCTAAACTTCACCTTTTTCCTCGTATCTTTCGAGTTTGGTTTGTTATTTTGTAAATCGAGCCAAGTTGCTACGTCTCTTTGCCCTCGTTTAATTTTAATCAAAACTCTTTAACATTATAATCACAAATAAACAATAAATTTGAAAATAAAAATAAGAAAAGATGTGCCATGTTCACAGAAGAACCTTTATTATTTTTTTGTGTTCGCACTGAAATTACAAAGTGTTGGTCGATACTAACCCTCAGAACTTTTACTTTAAAGTTGCTACAATGGCATTCCCTACTCTCACTTTCTTTTGCAACATGCCTACCAATCGCGACACCCAAAAAATTGCATTGATTATCAAGTTTGGAGCTGGATTTGATGAATTTGAGGTCGTACTTGGTAAGGCACCATTTGTCTTCTTTAAGGTTGCTGCTCTAGAAGTTTAACAGCCATCTGCTGAGTTTTATTTGAACTATCTTCAAGACTTCCCTTCTTATAAGAAGGCAACAATTGCTGCCGCTCTGACACCCATTAAGCCTTTCGTCCCCGCATCCGTCTGCTCGAGAGTTGTTACACCCACTACTGTTGAATTCACTGGTGTTGTGTCTATCGTACTTTCTGATAAAGGAAAAGAAGTTTTGATTGAAGAGGATTCAGCCGATGCATTCAGCACTCTGCCATCAGTATTTGAGGTTGGTTCTAGTTCAAGGGTTATACTGCTGGCCAAGTTGCAAAGAAGAAATTGAAACTGGAAGTTACATAGGGTCGCCAAGGCCCACGCTACAGAAATAGCCCCTATTGATGAGATTCCTCACCAAGAGGAACTTAGATTGCCTGAGGTTGCTTCTCTCCTACGAGGAAGTAGGTTTTATTCGTTGATGGATACCACTGGGGGCGAGAGCTTGTGTAGGATTGTCGCCGCTCTATCGTCACCACATGACCATGGTAAGGTGAGGGAGAGGTCCACTCCTATCACCAAAGATCGTACAGTGTTTGAAAGTTTGGCTGCCAAGGAGGGGTGTACTATCGCTGAGTTACTTTAGTGAGTGGGATGCGCAGTTTCACCCGAGATGAAGAAATAAATCTTGAAGTATATCAGATCTGTCCACTAGTTCCAAAAAATAGTTGAAGTGCCTCCAGCCTGTGTTCTAGTCAAATTTTAGCTTGGAAGTCATGTTGTTAGCATTGCCATCATCATAGATTCTACCATTATTATTTCGAAACTTGTAGGACATAGGACGTCAGCCAGTCAAGTCACGTCTGGGTCCAAGGATACCACCTACCACCATTCATGAAAACTTCTCAAATAAGGAAACAGAGAAGAGACATGTTACCGGTGTACTCAGTCTGCACTGTGGGGAGCATAGAGAGTGTGGGTTCCCAACTGTGCTACACCAATATGTTCTAATGAGCTCGTGGGGCAATTTTTTGGAATGAAGCATAGGTTTGATAGGCCAGAGGTTGTTATCGTCATTGTTATAGAGTCTATTTTTTAGCAAGATGGTGTTCAAGAAAAACCCACAGATCCCAAGATTAAGAAGAAAGCAGTCGATGATAATGTAGAGAAGCTTTGAGCTGAGATTATAGAATTAGCTAAAGAGCGAGAAGTAGGTGTTGATGATGATGAAGATTTTGATTTCACAAATTATCTCAATGAGGAGTTCACAGAGATTAATGTTGTTGAAACATGGGTCGTTACATCTGCTCGCGATGCTTCATTTTATGGTGAGGAGAACACCCAGATGACCTGCGAAGGTCCATTCAACTAAGAGATGAACAGATCATACGAATGGATAAAAGTATGTAAGAGATGGCCACCACAATGACCACCTTGGTTACAGTACACAAGCAGTCTCAATCACAACAATTAGTTTCATTGAAGGTCAATCAGCCCGAGGTTGTGCTTATTATAGGTGATATAAGGGAGGTCGTATCCATCAGTAGAGACAAACCACAAAAGAATAATTTTTTCCAGAGTTTGGTACTAGAGAAAGACACAAAGCAGATGGTTGAACAATAAGTAAGCGAGGCCTTAGCTTAGTCTAAGGGTGATGCTTTAATTTCAAAAGGTAGACCTTACCCCTGAGGAATTTGTTGTCGTGTCTTACCCAGGGGCTATGTGCTATCGAACTTCAAGAAGTTAAATGTGACCGAAAATCTCCTCCCACATATAGCATATTTCAGAGCTAGTTGTTGTCATTCCATAGGAAATGAAGCGTTGTTGTTCTGCCAATTCATTAGCAGTTTGTCAGGAATTGCATTTAATTGGTATGTCATGTTGCTCAATGGATTAGTAAAGACATTTGCTGAGTTGGAGCAATTGTTTGTGAAGAGGTTTATCAGAGCGCAACACCATGTCAACATAACAAATCTCATGGTGGGAAAATGGAAGCCTAGCGAGACGTTGGTTGACTTTATTTGGAGGTATAGAAACTTGAGCATGAAGGGTGAGCCTCAGTCAAAGGAATAACTTGTGATTGAGATTCTACTCAAAAGCATCCATGGACCAGTAGCTTTCATGCTCAGGGGACTCACAATCAAGTCATTAGAGAAACTACTCAACAAGGTTAACAGCTTGTAGGAGGTGGCTAAGCACAAGGAGTCCTAGGAAAAGACCGAGAAGTCTAGAGAAGTCAAGATATTTGAGAAGAAATCTAGGACAGTAGCGACAGTCGATAAGGGAAAGCAACCAATAAGGATTTTGGCCAAGCTGTTTTGTCAAGGTTCCTAGCAGTCTTCATAGCATGATCAGTCTCATCAACAGTAGCAGACTCAGCAATATGACCAGTCTGATCAACAGTCGTATTAAAGGGGACCATACAGGACAGACGGTAGAGAAGGTCTATCATTCACAGAACAGATGAACAAGGTATATTCTTTTAAGGATGAAGTTGTGCCAACAATGTTAAGAAATTTGATGAAGAAGCTCGAGTATAGATTAATAGAGCCAAGGATACCAAAAGAGGTTGATAAGAAAGATCTTCCCAACTATAACCCATACCACAGATTACTTGGACACACAATTGAAAGTTATTTCAATTTTAAGGATTTGCTCGAGAGAAATATCAAAAAGGGAAATATATCAATTTTGATTTAAAAGAACCTGAATGAGGTTTTGTAAATATGATTTTTATTTAATCAATCACCCTGATAGATCCATATTCAGATAAGAATCGTTGGTGCATAGTTGGGAACAGATCATCCAAGAAGATACTTGACCAGATTCAGACCGTGTTAGCACAGGCTGCCACTCAGAGTCTGCAGCCTACTAGAATGAAGATGGAGATTACACCAGAGAAGTCACTATAGCCAGAGAAAAAGAAAAACAAGTTCATGCATAAGATGAAGACCGATAGCACGAGGGGCAGGATAGATGCTACGTCTGTTAGATTGGTTGTTGTGGATTCGGGGGATAAATTCCTCAACCGCTAACCGTGTATAACTATCTTTTTGCCCCTCTCGGGTCTTTTGAATATAATGATTATGATTTTGGTTATGTTTTGACTATTTCTAGTGAAGATGTAACTGACCGTGACCAATCTAACTCTGATCTCGATTCCCAAACTAATCCTCAAATTATGCTTAAGCCTGATGAACATAAAGAAGACGTTGACAACATCGGTTATGACAATTCTAAGAGTGAGGATCCAGTCCTTGAGTGTCAAGGAACCCCGATAGCGATCAACTTAGACTTGTTAGACTATGAAGAAACACCAGAAGTGAGCTACAACATCAAGGGAAAAAGAGATAATAGAAATTAATTTAAGGAGTGGGAATATTACCCCCCGAAGACAGCTCCAATGGATAAAGTAAAGCAAATAGTCATTCTAGAAGAATCGCCTCCACCTCCGCTAGTGATAGAGACACATAATCAAGTTAAAGCTGGAGGTATTTATATAGTTGATTATAACATACTAGCTCATCTTTGGAGGTTTCCGGCCAAACTAAGCATCTAAGATGCTCTGATCCTATTAATGGAGATGAGGGAATCCCTGGTCATGACCCTGCTTGATCAAGAAATTTTCTTAGCTCAGTTGGTCAGCACATCCTTGGATGAAGTTTGTTCTTTAAATGAATAGCCTAGAGTAAACTTCACCGATAAATACTTGATGCTTGGTACTACCGATTAGAATAGATCACTCTACATCTCCTCAACATCACCAGATTTGTGCTCTCTCGTATTTTGGTGAATCGAGAAACATCACTCAACCAAAAGATTCTATGGACGTTAGCCTATTTGGACATTGATGCTCAAGAGCTTACCACCAATAAGATGATGTTAAGAGGATTCCATTAGATAGGAGAGAGAGCTTTGGGATTAATTTCACTGCAAATTATGGTTGAAGAGCTAGTATTAACTTCTAAATTTCATATCATCGATGCGGAACCTTTGTTCAACGCTTTGCTAGGTCGACCATAGAATCATGAGCATAACATGGTTTTGTGTTATCTACATCAGTGCATCAAGTATTGCAAAGAAGTACAAGAATATTGCATCATGGGGGATTTGCAACGATTTTCAGTTCATGAAGTAGGCATCTATGAAGACTCCTACTACGCTCCTCCGAAAAAGAGTTTCTTTTCCCGTGAAGTTGTGTCAAGTAAGATGGAAGATTCAAAGGGATTATAAGAGAAAGATTATTTTGCACCTCTTCAAAAATCTACTACCACTCCTTTGCAATGAATTAGTGGAAGTTCTCTTAGCCCACGCACCCAAGACCAAGGTCGGGGAAGCGGGCGAGGAAGAACTGATATGATTGTTGAACGGACAAGGCTGACCATCAACATTGACATAATAGAAAGCCTTAACAAAGAGGAGTTTGATAAAGAGATGATGATGATAAAATAGAAGAAACCACAGTTCGAGATCTGATGGGAGGATGTGGAGAAAAGTGAATATGAGTAAATGTATGATCGGATCAACCATTATGTGCATGTCATAACACTTACTATGATTCACCCTCAAAATATTGAGAGTTTAGAGGTCAAGGAAGTCCATGGTGTGGTTTGAAACCGATCAAGTGTTATTGTGCTTCTCCTCCTATTAGTTTTGAAACTCATGTAAAATTGGAAGAGGGTGATTTTAATGAGTTAATTGAATTACTAATTGGTTACTTTTCTTCTTGTGTTCAAAAATTAATTCAACAAGGATACGTATCCAAGTAAATGTCAAAGGATAAGCTACAACTCTTTGAGAAATTTTAGAATGTTAAAGTTTAAACTCTCAACTTAAAAGTGGGTTTTAGATTTGGTACGATAGGACCAATCAATGATTTGGGATTTTGCATGGTTTTTTAGTGGCAAATTAGAAGAAGATTGCCTCGATGTGGAGGATAATTTTGAGGACTCTCTGATTGATGACACTCCGTCTGAGTTTAAAGAGGAAATCAAGTCAACAATCAATGAATTGAAGGAAGTTAACCTCGAGACTGAGGAGTAGCCTCGACCGAGCTTCATAAGCTTTCTACTCAACAAAGAGGATTCTATGGTTTTAATCAAGTTACTATCAACATTAAGATATTGCTTCACTTGAAACTACGATGTAATGTCAGGATTGTCCTCAGAAGTTGTAATTAACAGGTTTAGAGTGGACAAGAATATGACTCCAGCAAAACAAGCTCCCAGAAGAATGTTCCTCGAAATAGAACAATGTTTCATCACCGAAGTGAGAAATTAATAGATACTAACTTTGTTCTGGAAGAGAAATATCCCACTTGGTTATCCAACATCATTCCAGTTGAGAAAAAGAATGGATAAGTTCTTGTATATTTCGACTTCAGGAATTTAAACTAAGCATGTCCAAAGGATGAGTTCCCGCTACCGATACCAGAGTTAATGGTGGACATACAAACTTCAACTCAAAATATAAAGAAAAGGGGGCGGCGGCGTGTGTAGAAGAGTCTCTAAAAAAAAGAGAAGAGAGAGAGAGACTGGTGAGAGAGATAGTTCTTCAATCCAAGTCTTATTTTATAATTTTCCAAAAAGTGGCTTGGTATCTCTTCAAAATGTGTCCACATTCAATGAATCTTTCAAGAGTTGCCTCCTTTCAAAAGCCAATTGAAATTATTTTTGTGTCCATTAACTATTTCCCACATTTTCACCAAGTATTGCTTTAAAAACCTCTTCAAAAATTTGTCCAAATTCATTAAATCATTGAGTAACTACTTCTGGCGCTTAAGTGTGAGGTACTTTGTGCTTAGGCGCGGCCTTCTGAGTTTTACTTGTGCGTAAGCGCTAGTTTTAGGTGCTTAGGCACTACCGTTCTTTTGTACACCTTCTTTATTTTTTCTCCAAATTTGTTCCTTTTCACTCCTTTCACCATTTTTCGTTGATTTGATTGTAACTGAAAGAAAGTCACACAAATACCTTCCATTAAAGTGAAATATCTCAAAAAAGTCCAAAAATATTCAGATTTTGATTTTCTTCAAAAATCTGCTGAGTACCGCACCACGTCAACCTATAATTAACTTAATTAAATATTTATAATGATAATTAAACAATTTTCTAATACATAATTTCACAAACAACACAAAACTCACATTTATATATAAAATCTGAACAATTACAAACTAACATTTTTCAAGCCAATACACTAATTCAGCATTGAAATCAATCCAACAAACTAATGCTAAAGCCTAAATATCAAAGATTTAACAAACAATAAATATAAGATTCTATAATAAAATTAAATCAAATCCAATACAGACACAACATGTAAAAGCAATTACAACTATGAATTTTATACTAAAATGAGTTTAAACATCTTCTTCACTATCAAGTACTTGGATGTTTCCCATGGATTGGTAGTGCACCTACAAGTTGTAAAAAGGTTGGTGAGAAAATTTTTCCGTTGAATCTTTTTCAACCCAAGCATTTTTCTTAAACATGTGCACCAAACCTTCTTCAATACGTCAAGAGTGTTTAGAGTGTTCCTTCATCCTTCTATCCAGATGGTCAAGCATTTCAAAAATATTTTCAATTGAATGCATAAGATTTTGTACCTCTTTTTCCACTTCTTAATCCTTTTCAAAGTGCATTTGAAATAAAGTAAGGCTGAATGGGTGATGAATTTTTAGATGCTTGATCCATCAATATATTCAAATGGTTCTCCTCCCAATTCTTGTGCAATTGCAATAAACTTCTGGGTCCATAGCTCTCCGAGGGAGAAAAAATTTTTCCCAACTTTCTTAAGGCACTTGCAACTGGCTACACAGCAAGAAAATGGTAGATGGAAGTCCTAATTTAGAAGTAGATCCATTGATGATTAAACCTAAAATAGATTTTACTATTAAAGCACCAACATCAATAGGTCTTCAGTTTAAATATAATAATTCAAAATCGTACTTTCCTTCACCACTTTACTGATTTTCATAATAGGAAGTAGTTTTGTTGCAATACAAAAATGTCACGCCTTCAATGCAGGATTAAATAATGATGAAGAAAAACTTACATTTTTGTTATCTCTGGTTTCACAATTTGCTTCTTCATTAATAAGGTATCGATAAAGTTCATTTATATTCTCTTGTAGGGACAAAATTCACATAGTGACAAATAAGAACGCTTTCAATCATAAACATGTCATTTATTCTCGAAGGAGTAAATTGTACCCACCTTCCTCAAACATAGGTGACTCCCTAGTTAATTTCATGAATATTAGCGTAAAACTCTTTCACCATAGGAACTACTACAATGGCAGTGGTATAGCAAAGTACTTCCGAGTGTCTTTGTGCAATAATCTCCTCTACTGGAGTATTTGGTGTTATGAATCTTCGATTCACAAAGCTTAACTCCTTGATTAGTATTTTCTTCACAAGAACTCGATCATATAACTTTTATGCATCAAAATTAACAAACTTCCTCCTATTGAAAATTCCATATCTAACGGTTTTTTAGAGTGGAAAGACATGGAATTTGAAAAATGGTTGTTTTCCCTTCAATTTCCCCTCTTAAATATCTTTAAGATTCTATTTTTGGAACTAGGATGAAATCCCACCAAAAACCATCAAAAACTATCTTTTGAATTGTCTAAATTCATTTTTGTCACCGCGGAGCCTCTCGCGCCAGCTCTCTGGAAAATGATTCCTCAGATGCCAGTTCAGATTTCTGCACCATTTAGTTTTAAATCCATATGACTCTTAAATTTTCCATATAAGTCAACAATTAAAGATGTTTTAATCTATTTTCTTAATATGCAAATATCTCAAATTCGTTGAATTCATAAGGAATCATATATATATATATATATATATATATATATATATATATATATATATATATATATATATATATATATANACTCTCTCTCTGGTGGTGTTCCTTCTTTTTGTGCTTTCTTGGGAGTTACTATTCCATTAAGTACACTCTCTGGTTGCTCTCTTGGTTTTTTGGGGAGTCATTTTCCCCACTTCTTTTATTACCTCCTAGTTTTGTTTTCTTGTGCCTAACTGTGTTAGGCTGACTGGTTCTAGTTCTACTTCAAGTTTAGAAAGGTTTTCTTGTGTTCTTATGGTGGTTTCCATTGTCTGGTGACCCTTGGGGACTAAACTTCTTTCACTGTTTTCTGTTGGGTGGGGTTTTTTATCTTCTATCTGGTGGTGTCTTTAAAATGGCTACACCTATTGATATTTCCACTGATTCATAATGGACCAAAGCAACCTATGCTGGAGTTGTTGGAAGAACAAATGAAGCTCTACAAGATTATGACCTGGTGATCCCACAGGAATTTCATGATACAGCTGCAGGAAAAGGATGAAGTCCTTGCATTCACCCACTTGGATCTAAGGAGGGGGAAACTGCAGTTTACTTTACAAACAGAGACTTATCCTCACTTAAGGAGGAAGTGAAATTCACTTTGGTAAGAAAATTTCAGTTAGGACACCCTAAGATGGAGCTAGTCAGAAATTATTTTGAATCTCTAAAGTTTATAGGAAATTGGAAGGTTGGACTAATGGATGGGAGGCACCTACTAATCTAACTAGCTGTGGAGGAAGACTATGCAAGACTCTTTGCTAAGCAATCTGTGGTTATTGATGTAGCTACAATGAAAGTTGTAAAGTGGACGCCTGACTTTAATCCAAGTAAAGAGCCCCCTGTGGTTCCTCTTTGGTAGAAATTGCTAGGCCTTCCACTTCCTTTTTTCAAGTTCAAGAGCCTTGGGTACACCTTTGAAAGTGGATGCCCCCACATATAATAAGGGTATGCCATCACTGGTAAGAATACAAGTGGAAAGAGACATTGCTTTCTTTGAGCTGAAGAGAATATGGATTGGTTCTGACACTGATGGTTTTTGACAACAAATTGTAACTGAACAAAAACCTTACTATTGTCAACATTGCAAAATGTTTGGCCTGACAGTGGAGAAGTGCTACAGGTTACACCCACCTCCTAAAAGGAATGCTGGCAGGGATCATATGGAAGCAGGAACTACTTCATTGAAAGCTACTGTGAACATTGCTGAAGAAACATACCTGAACAACAGACAAGAAACCACTCAAAGGATTAAGGAACCACTCCCAATAAACAATGTTAATTCCTCATCAGTTGATCCTCTCAGTGAGATATCAGATTCCCCTCCAAATAGAAATACAGTGGACTCTCCAATTAGATTAGTAAGAAAGGAAGTTAATGAAATTTAAATGATCACTCCATCACCTTCCATTCTAGAAAAAATTCATACAGACACTCATGACAAGGCTCCTGAGGAACATGTAATTGCTAGCCTAAAACAGGCTATTTAAGAAGATTGGCAAGTTCAAACAACTAGGAGGAAAAGAAAACCAGTGACAAAAGTGCAGAAATTACAGCAACGAGTTAGCTCAATGCAGGCAGAAGGTAAAGCGAGAACAAAGAATGGTTCTCCTTATCACCATAGAGGTAGAACCAGATCAAGATCACAGCCATCTCTCCATCTCCACCCATCCAATTATTAATATCCTTTGATGGAACATAAGGGGAACGACCAATCCCCTCTCTATTAAAAGAGTCCTACATTTGAATTATAAATACAAACTTTGGTGCATAGTTATTCTTCAACTTATGGTTCATAAGAATTACCAAAAGGTGGTCAAAAGTTTTCTGGTTTCAATCATTTTGCTAATACTAACAATAAGATTTGGATTTTTAGCAGGAAGAAAATCAGATGGAACATATTAGTTAACCATCAGCAATTTGTTCATTTCACATTTAATATCAATGGACATTTGGGACATGCTACTTTCATTTATGCAGGTTGTACAAAGGATGATAGAAAAGAGCTTTGGAATTGCTTGTTGAATATCAGCCAACAGATGGACTCCCCTTGGTTAGTGAGGGGAGATTTTAACTACATTACTTCTTCTTCTAAAAAATCTGGGGGTAGAGCCCCTAGCCAAGCCAAGATGAACACCTTCAATGATAACATTCACAGTGCTGGCTTGTTTGATTTGGGCTTTAAAGGGCTTGCTTTCACTTGGAAGAGGGGTAAAATTTGGGAAAGACAAGATGGAGTCTTGGTTAATGATAGCCTGTTTAATCATTTCCTCCTTGCTTTTGTCACTCATCTCAGCATTGCTGGTTCTGACCACAGGCCAATTCTTATTAGCATTACCTCCTCTGATACTACCTCTTCCCCTCCCCCTTTTAGAAATCTAATTATGTGGTCCTCTCATCCTTCCTACAACTCCTACATTGCTGACCTTTGGAATGGCATCTCCCATCCTGACCCTTTCATTAAACTCAGTCTACTGCAAATTAAAACAACCAAAGCTCTTACGAAATGGAGTTGGGGGGGCATTTGGAAATGTCCTTACTAAAGTTCAAGAGCTAGAAGATGAAGTGACAAGATTGGAGCAAGATGAACATGAAGGGAAAGTAGAGGAAAGGGAACTGTTTACTTCTCAAAACAACCTTCTAACTACTATTGACTATCAAGAACAATTTCTTAAACAAAAGGCTGCTATGAATATCCTCACTGATGGGGACAGAAACACTAGATTTTACCTTGCTTATATCAAATATAAGAGGAAATGCAATACTATCCATGTTATTGAAAATGCTGAGGGGAAGTGGCTACATGATATTGTTGAGATAGCACATGATGCAATAAGCTATTTTAAGAACCTGTTGAATCAAGATCAAAACCACAGAATCCCTATTGATCAAGCTTATTTCTCTACAGAACTGAATTATACAACAAACATAAATCTTACTAAAATCCCAGATGAAAGTGAGATTTGGGAGGCTATGAAATCTATAGATAGAAACAAAGCAGCTAGCTCTGATGGTTTCATTGCTGAGTTCTATAAAAAATATTGGGATATCATAAAGCCTGAGGTTATAGCAGTTGTGGCAAGTTTTTTTCAAGGAAACAATCTCCCACAATACTTTAGTGCCTCTACCTTTGTGTTGATCCCCAAATCTGATATGCAACACAACTGGAATCACTTCAGGCAAACATGTTTAGCTACTTCATCAGCAAAGTGATTAGCAAAATTATTTTCAATAGGCTTCAGCCTCACCTTGATTGTATTATTAAACCCAACCAAACTGCCTTTGTGAAGGGGAGATCAATCATTGACAATACGCTTTTGGCACAGGAACTACTACAAGACCTAAAGAAGACCTGCATAGGGGGTAATTTGATCTGCAAACTATATTTGAGGAAGTCTTATGATACTATCAGTTGGAGATTCATTATGGAAATTCTCACTGCCAGAGGATTTCATACTAATTTTTGTCAACTTATTCACATATGGCTACATAATAATAATCATTTTGTTCTCATAAATGGTAAAGGTGGGGGTCCTTTGCTGTAGCCAGAGGTTTGAACCAAGAGGATCCTTTATCCTCCATTATTTTCATTCTTGCTATTGATTATCTATCTAGAATTCTGGATGAATCTCTGCTGAATCAAAGCTACACTAGATACCATCATAAATCCAACATAGCCATATCTCACTTACTCTTTGCTAATGACATCATGGCCTTCTCTAGAGCTCACAAGAATGTAGTGAGAAAAGTGTATCAGACTCTTCAAAAATTCCAAACACACTCTGAGATGTGTTTCAATCCTGAGAAATGGCTCTTGATTTTTAATAAAAAAAGTCTCCCCAAATTGTAAGCAATGGGCTTCAAATTATATTGGCTTCTCCAACTCCCAACTCCCAACTCCCTATCAAATACTTATGTGTTTTTCTACTTACTGGCATAACAAGACAAATACAATTTGAGGAAGTCATAAATAAGATCACTTCATTTCTCAATGGGTGGAGCCAATCTTTTATATCTAATGGGGGTAGAATTACACTGCTGAAAAGTATTCTAACTACTTTTCCCTCTTATATCCTGCAGATGACAAATATAAAGAAAAGCACCCAAATCCAGTTTGAATGAGTTTTTAACAGGTTCATGTGGTTAGGTCAGAGGCAGCAAATGAATTGGGCATCTTGGCAAAAGGTTGCTAAACCCCAGCTGGCAGAGAGTATTGGCTTTAAGAGTTTAATCCAACTCTTTCAAATTAACCTTTGTAAGCTATGGATTAAATTTAGAGCCCAAAATTCTTTGTGGCCGAAATTCATGAGGGGCAAAATATTGTAGAGACCAACATCCCACAGTTGTTGTTAGGAAAATTGGTGATTCTAAAATCTGGGGGAAGATGCTGAATATAAGACAAACTGCTGAAAACCTATTTATTTGGGACTTGGGTAAAGGTGATATAAGTTTTTGGCTTGATACTTGGTGCCCTAAATATTGGCTGTCCTCTATTATTAATTTCCCTAACCTTGATCTCAAAGTTACTAATTGTTGGGTAGGTGAAGACTGGTATATACTTAAGCTGTCAAATATTCTCCAAGCCCACTCAGTCACCAAAGTTGCCAGCATAAAAATTAATAGAAGCAAACCTGATAAAAATGTTTGGCAGGCTTTCTCCAACCAAAGTCTTACCAAAGCTATCTACTCTAAAGTTTTCTACTGGGAGCTAATACCCTGTGGAGCTATCATATGGAACAAATTTCTATCCCCTTCCATGTCCATTTTCTGCTAGAGGGTATTCCATAACCTGCTTCCTACTGATGACATTCTTAAATTAAAAGGATTAAGGGGTCCTTCCAAATGCAGGCTATGTCTACAAGAGAAGGAATCACTGCCTCATCTCTTTCTTGAATGCAACTTTGTCCAACATGTGTGGCACCTGCTGCTGACACACCTGAGCATTAATAGTGAACACTTTACTTGGGACAAGCTTACCACCTGCTGGCAGATCTGACACAAGAGGAATTATGCTTCTATACCTCTAATTGTTGCTTGGTTCATATGGATGGAGAGAAACAAGGCTAAATTTGAAAATAACATACAAAATACTGAGAAGATTGTTTTAGCACCATTACTAGTAAAGTTTTCATGAAGTTCTTTTTCATATGAATTATCTAAGTATTTTTGATATGACAAATTACAATTCTTGTTGAAATAAATTGAGGCTCTGAAATCTTAGATTTAATTACTAAGTACTCTTAGACTTAGAGTGTGAACCTAAGTTATTAAAAGTTTTTCTTAAATTTTACTATTTTATTTATGAAACTAAAGTATAGAAGTTTATAAGTTAATTTCTATCCTGAGTCATATGCTTTTATGTAGTAAAAGTGTCACTTGAGGATAAGTAACATTTAAGTTTGATGGATTTTGATACACCAAAATAATGTGTTGTTTAAGTATACATTTTATGCTTATTTTTTGTGATATTGCACTTTAAAGAAGGGTATTTTATGTTTTTGTTGTAGGCATATCAATTTTAGACATTTGGAGCAAAAGTAACAAAAAGAATGAAATTTGGAGCAAAAATAGCAAATTTTGAGATGCTGGAGCCTGAAGCGCCAATAACTGGCGCTTGAAGCACCATTTGACAGAGAGATGGTGCCTGAAGCGCCAAAACCTAGAACAGCGCCGTCTTAAGCAAGTTAGCTCTTAAAGCGCCAGAGATGACTTTTTATGGATTAAGTCAGTTCGGGACGAATTTTGTACGAAATTCGAAAGGGATGCTTGTTCTAAATGCTCCATGGAGTGATCAATGTATCTAGATACTTTGGAAGGTTCCTTTATGAAGGGATATGTCTCTTGAATCAATAGACATTTCTTTTGATTTCAAAAGAGTTGATTTTTTGATAGAATTTTGAATTCTTTTTGAAGGGAGACAGCCTTTAATGAAAGAGAGGGAAGTCTAGGGCATGTTTGTGGAGTAAATGGGGCTAAAGAAAGGCTTGAGGGAGAGAGTTTCAAGAAGGCAGGAGAGAAAGTCAAGGGCTTAGAGATTTTCTTCAAGGATTGTAAGAGAAGTGGGAAGGTGAGAGATTTCTTCTTCATTACACTTCTAAGATAGAATTGAGAGTGCTTGTAAAAAAGGAAAGTGCTTGAAGAGAACTTCTATGGATTTTTTTGGGAAGGATTGTGAGATAAGTTGTGTTCCTTTATTTCTTTGTTTTGTAAACTTATTTTTATATATGAAATCCGTGTTTTGTCATTTCCATCTCATGAATTCTGAGTAATCTTCTTTATCCTTCTCCCTACTTTGAGATATGGTTTTGTGAAGAATTGATTTTATTTTATACAGTTTTACATGTCAAAAATTTGTGATTATTTGAACTCTGATCTTCATTTACATTTTTATCTGGCCAATTAAAATGTTAAAATTTGTTAAGAAACATATGTTCCGAAAAAGCTATGATTTCTACAACATAGTGAAAATCACGTTTGATTTCATGGGAGAGGATGTCATCTAGGAAGTTTAGTGCAAATAAACAGGGAAATATACTTTGTTGGATGCAGAATTGAAGATTTTAAGGTAACAAATTAAAATCCCCAATTTGGTCCATTTGATTGGAAATTAATGCAAGATTGTTAGCCCTCGGGCGAGGGAGTAGTGGGAGCTCTGGAGTGGCAGACGGTATCCTCCCAGCCTAATCACAAAATTAAGTACCAAACTCTAGATTAGTCAATGTTCTTTATGTCGTGGAAGAGGGTAAAGAACATGATTACTCCTATTTGGCACAAAATAATTTATATATATATTTTTTCAAATGATTTTATTTTCTTCACAATCCTTATACTCATTGTAAAGGGGAATGATGCTTTCTTAAATTTGAACTCTCCATCACAAAAACTTTTTTAGCTTTCGTAAATTCACTTTTGAAAGTTTAGCAATTAGTTTAGTTAACTTAGTTCTTTTAACTGCATTTTATTTAGCATTCACTCTAATACTTTAGATTTAAATTTAGTACTTCAGTTTTGTAGTTTAAATTGTGATTTACATTATAATTATAAGAATTTATCTATAAGCATTTCCAACTTCCCTGTCGGATCGATATCTATGACACCATTAGAGCCCTTTATTACTTGAGTGATACGTATACTTGCATTATTATTAGGCAATTTGACAGTTTAAAAGTTTTAAAAGATAAAATTATTTTCATTAAAGTTAATTTTTTTAGGGTTTATATTGCATATTTATTATTATTACTGTCATGTGTATTTTGTAATATTGAAAAATATTTGCAAAAATAACACACTAAATCCGTCCGCATCATTGGACTACAAGGAAGCTTTCACAAGCACTCAATCGAGGCCTCACCTCTTGGGCAAATGTATAGTTCACTAACCCTAATTTTCCTCTCGGTTTCATTCATTGTGAAGTAAACTTCTATTTCATACGATTGTAAATGTATAGATAGGTTCACCTTCAATAGATGAAGATGTAAGAACAAACTCCATGTGATTTGGTTAAGTATCAAGTGAGATCATAGGTCTAGAAGTTGGAGGGTTCTCGGGCTAGGTCAGTTGGAGACGATGACTAGCGACCGTTCGATCGCACTTGTATCGGACGGATGTCGTTGATGCAGTAGGACGACGCGATGGAACATAAAGCACGGGTCGAGTCAGCATTTAGTCAGATGGCGACATCCAATAGCGCGGCAATGCGTGGAAAGTTTGGAGCGCTGTAGGTTGACATGGATAAGTAGGAAAATATGTTATTTTGTATTTATTTTAATTCAAAAACTTAGAAAATGAATAACTTGGTGTAGAAAATACATAAAAATAAAATGAAAATACCCCCTTGCTCAGTGAATAGAGTAGAGTAATATGGAATAAAAATAAAAATTATTTGATTTATCTCTGATTTTTAATTAATTAAAAACCCTTTGGACTATTTTAATTTTAATTAACTATTAATCACCATGGCTTGAAACTTTAGGGGATAATTCCTCATGACAGTGAGAACATCTCCTGATTTTTCTAAGGTTAGAGGAAATCTCTAACTCTAAAATCCTAATTTTCAAACATGTTTACCCAGTTTTTATTAAATTAATTATATAAATTAAAATATTAATCACAAAAATGTGAGGTTTGTTTTGGTAGGTTCCCTGTGGTTAGAGGACTCTGGAAAAAATATAAAATATATTTTAATGATTGTACATAATTTTTTTAGCGAATTGAGTCATTTAAATGCATAAAAAATTAAACAAATATAATATAATTAAAAATTACAAAAAATGATTCCACACTGTATATAATAACCATTTTAACTCTCTATAAAAAATTGAAACTCATTTGAATTGATTTGATCACTAAAGACAAATTTTTAAATAAAATTATATTTTTGCACTAAAATAATTATAATAAATAAACTATAATTAGAAGAATTATGAAAAATTATTTTCTAAGTTTCTTGTGATCAGGGACACCTAGGAAAAATAAAAATTATTTTAAAATAAATAGTTATTTTTGAACCACTTTTCAAATTAAAAATAATTAAAAATTACAAAAATATCAAAATACCCAAAAGTGTTCCTAATTGTTCCTTGATCACTTGGAACCCTTTAAAATATTTTTCCTAATTTTTCTAATTTATTAATGTGTTTTTAAATGTTAAAAATGTTTTTTTCTTAATTTTCCATTAAATTAATTACAATAAAAAAATAAAAATAGTAAAAATGAAAATTTTATTTTTCTAAGTTTTATGGACTTAGGGAGATTTAATAAAAATATAAAAAATGATTTTTGAGATTAAATTATATTTTTTTATTTAATTAATCAAACTAAAATATACTTTTAAAAATTATGGAATTTTATCCATGTGGTCCTTTGACCTAGATGAACCTCCAATAATTTATCTATGAACAGAAAATTTACTTAGATTAACTAAATAAATTAACAAGGAAAATCATATTTTTGAGTTAAAATAGTTATATAAATTTAATGAGAAATAAAAAAATCACATTTTCTCCTCTAATATTTTAATTGACCAATGAGCGGGGTAGCATGAAAATTTCAAAGTCATTTGAGTTGAATTTAAAAAATTATGAAGTGATAAGGCCATAAAAGGCAAAATGGAAGTTATGAAATTTAAGCTCTAATTAATATTTAGGCTAAATTAAAGGGTAATTGGGCAATGTATGATCATAATTGACCTTTCTAGATGATTGAAACACAAGGGATTAAGAGGAAGAAATCAATTCTTTATTTTTCCACAACAAGGGTGTAATTGTAATTTCTCCTAATTATTATATTTGAAAGTTAATTATATTGAGTGATCCTAAGGTGAGGGGGGTTGATTTTGGAAGATCATAATGCACTAATCAAATACCCCTGGCTAATGATTGGATTATAATACAATATTTAATTAAGATCAAGCCCGCCTAGTTTAACATCCTTAAAATTACAAATTTACCTGTGAAATTTTAATGGACTTAGTAGTGAACTAGGCTTAATCCAAGATTGTTTAATAAGGTTTAGAAAAGAGAATATAAATAATCACAAACGCTTAGAAAACACTGCTAGCACAACTCTGAATTTCAATTTCCTTAGAAAATCAATTTGCCCTTAAGGGTCTCCACTCACATAATTCTAAAATGAAACATCGAGTGATAGTTACCCCACTCATAGGGATAATTAAGGTATCAAGGTTCAGTGAGCATAGTGTGCATTAATTCATTGAAACTAGATCTAAATTCAGATGATTAATTAAACAACATATTAAGTTCAAATGAACTCGAAATGTTTCAAAGGATTTTAAAAGTTGTTTAGGGTTATGCTCCGAACATTTTTAGGATCCTTTAAATACTTTGGAGGATAATTGAACTTATTATTCTTTGTTCCAGAAAATCATCCATTAAAACTTTTAGGGACCCACTAAGTTATTACATAGGACTCGATAAATACACCTTAAACTGGTTTTCTTGCTTTCCATTCTTGCAATTTATTTAAATTTCCCACAAAATTATATATATGATGCAAGTTCTAACATTTCTGCGGGAGTGCGAAAAGATGACAGATATGCACTTACATTTTTGCAATGCAATTCCCTTTCCTTTTACTTTACTACACTTTCTTATCTGTACTTGCTTTACTTACAAAGCCCTTTCCCAAACTAAAAATTACAAAAGCATTTTTCAAAATTAAACAAAATTTTCAAAACAAAAAAAAAAAAAAACAACAATTTCATAACACGCTCTCTTGAATTTACGGGAGTCCCTCAAATGAGGTAACCCATGGTTGTTAACAAGTTCTTCCCATTTAAATGAGCTTAACAACTCTTTTAAACTAATTAAATTCAAAAGAAAATAGTGGTGTCATAACGAGAGAATCATGAGATCATAACTGGTGTCGGTCTAATCAATTTTAACCCCCAATAATGATTGAACAAACTCGTCATTTAAACCTTATGAACCTTATACATTATGTCAGCCACTTCGACGAGTTACTTAAAGCTAGCACCATGGGCAACACGAAAAGTTGATTTACGACAACAAATCTCTTCCTTAGAATTTAATAACAAACCATAAGATTTTGAGATTGTTTGTCTAGTGCAACATAAATCCTCACCTCATCTTTAGGCCTTTTCATAACTATGATGTGCAATTTAAGCCTTAACTTGTCTTAGGCTCCTAGGTTCTCGTTCGTTACGACATAAAACATACTATCTTCCAGACTATTTATATGATTGTGTCATACAAATGTAAGCACTAATTAAAAATAATTAGTAGAATGAAACATTTAATAACTTTATCTTCAAAATTGAAGTCAAACCATAGGATAGATGGAGAAGTCATTGAGGTTCTCCTCAGGAAGTATGACAACCCCTAGTTTTCTCTCTTTAGATTCTATAACAATGTTCCATATTCAAGTCATTCCCATTTGACACTCCATGCTCCGATCTTTGAAGAGTCATATCCTTTGAAATTCTTGAAGACATTACTTTCTGATCTAAATTGAGAGTTTCTTTAAGCGACCTCGGTCATTTAAGATGTAATTAACTCTAGGAACTTGCTCTTATAGGAAACTTTAGAACCCAACTTAAAATAAACACTATCTAATTTTTCATATTAGATAGGGTAACTTTTTGGTCAACATAAATGGTTTCGCAAACTGAAACAGATGTCATAAATTCTTTAGTTTATTTAATCGGGCTTACTAGTAAGTAATACGTCTATTTCTCGGGATAGATATATCACTTACGAAGTTGTGTTTGTTTATTTAAACTATTATTTATTTGAGATTGGTTCAGTCTCATATTTTCAAAAATAAAAAAACTATTATTTTCAAAACTATATATATTATATATTAAATTAAATATCATCCTTCTCAACATTCTGGCGACCGACAACCACATCACAACCACAAACCACTGCTAACACAGCCCATACACAGCCTCAACACATCCCCAACCTAGCCCCAACACACACCCAACAAAAGAAACACAACACCTCCCATCACAGCCACAACCACAACACAATACCCAATCAACCACTCCTCCTCCTCATCACATTCACATTCACAGCCACATCACACAAAACACCCAACCACACAACCTAACACAACCAAAACACATTGAACACCAAAGGCCAACCACACCCACATCCCAATAAGGCAATTAACACAACCCCAACACAACACACACCCATAGCCTAAGGCCTATTTCAGAAATAAGCTCGAAAGCCTTTCTCAGGTCAAATTTTGAAATCGAGGGGGTGATTGAGAAAATATATATGGAAACTTATGAACAAAAAGCTAATTTATACATCCTTTTTCTTGCACCTTTCTCATCTCTAACAATCTTCATTCCTGTGCAATTAGCCGACAATAAAATTCTAATCCAACTAACATCTCCTCCTCTCTCCATCTCCAATTAACTATTCGACAATAGTGATATTATATGTTTCGTTGTTAGCTTTAAAAAAATCTTCCTCCCACTAAACTCATTCCAACTTCAAAATAATCCCATGACAGCCACAACCACAACACATTCCTACGGCCTCAACACAGCCCCAACATAGCCCCAATATAGCCCCAACATAGCTTCAACACAGTCACACCCCCAACACAGCCACAACCACAACCACAACCACTACACACACACCGGTAGCCTCAGCACAACTACAACCACAATAAACAAAATAACCAATCTTATATATGCCGACAACTACAACAAATAGATACCCAAAGCCAACCACATCACAACAAGATAATCCATAAAAGAAAAACGTTCAACCATTCTCCAAATTATCAAAAAATTGAAAAAATACGTGAGGAAAGTCATTTCATCGGAAAACCACAAAGGGATTACCATTCCATCGAAAAATCATCACAGATTGTGTTTATAAAGAAAGACATCGGATTCAAAAACTTACAACGCACAGTAAATGAGGTCAAAATGAGGAAGAAGAGGTGAAAGGGCAAGCGAGAAGCACTCGAGTGAGAGAGGAGAGTGAGCCATTAACTAGGGTATAACAGAGATCGAGCGAGGAACGAAAGGTAAGCAGGTAAATATTTGAGCTAAGAACGTGCACCACATGGTTGATCACGCGTCTGCGTTTAATAAACAACCCGTCACATCTTAGGATAAGCAGGTTGAATGTGATAAACAAACGAAGGTGCCTTTTCACAACACAAACGCAGCGATTAAGCTGCGCCCTCCCCCCCACATTTTTTTTTGGGTACAAGAAAAAAAAAAAAAAAAACCGGAACCGAGACATCCTCTTTGTTGGCGCAGGTTATCCCAGAAAGAACACTTTAGCTTTTCCCTATCCTATTCTCCTCCACCCAAATAATAGCGTTACCCAAATCTATCAAAATCCCCGCGCTCTCACTTCTCACTCCCTCCCTCTCTCTCCCTCCCTCTCTCTCTCTCTCTCCTCTAGCAATGGCTTTCACGGGTTTCTTCTCGGGTGCCGCTAGCGGAATCTCCGGACTCATCCGCCTTCAGCGATCATCGCCTGGCTCCCTCGCCGTCCCAGCGGCCCCCCGACCCGCCGTTTTCGTCGGCGACGGCGGAAACTTCATTTGTGGAAGACAGCTCCGCCCATTTCTCTTACAAGGGATAACTCCTTCTCTTCATCCGAAGATTGCCGAAAAATATAAGTTCCTCCCGCCGATCTCCGCCGCAGCTTCGTCGTCTCCGGCCGAAGAAAGCGATTCTGCGGGGTGAGGTCCGTCTCATCCTTGAAGTGAAATTTTTTGTTCCCTTAAATAAAAGAATCTACTAATTTAATTTTTCTTCGCCGTTGGGACTTTTCTCAGGCAAGCGCCGGTGCCCTTAACCGTCAAGTACCAGGCTCTCATCACTGGGTCCTTCTTCTTCATGTGGTACGGCGTTAAAATATTCCGTTAAAGTGGCGTGTAATTACGGTGTGTTGTGTGAGCTCTAACTACGTTTCTGCCACTGTAGGTATTTTCTGAATGTGATTTTCAACATTCTCAACAAGAAGATCTATAATTACTTCCCGTATCCGTAGTAAGTATTTTTCGTGATTTGTTGCTGGAGCAGTTAGATGTTTTTTGATTGATGGACTGTCGGTGTTTGGTGTTCTATTCTGGCAGCTTTGTCTCTGTCATACATTTATTTGTAGGAGTGGTGTACTGTCTGGTGAGCTGGGTTGTTGGGCTTCCTAAACGCGCTGTAAGTTGTGCCGCCTGAACCCGATTGCATATGTACACCATCAAAAATTTGTTCGGTTCTGAATCTTGTTCTTTCAATTCAGTTTGGATGGCTGGAAATTGGGTTTATTGAATTAATCTTTTGATTGAATAGCTGGAATCAGTAATATTTTATGTTCCTCTTATTTTAGAAAATTAAACAGGAAAACTTTTAAAGAGGAGCTCCATGAGAGACTATTCTATTTTTGAACATAATTGCGCTTATCTTCGAATGGCCAGATCTATTCAAAGTTTTGTTTGGAGAGGCCCATTTTTCTGATTTTGCCATCGGTATTTATTTTTCCAAGTTCTGTTAGGATTTTCCGAACTAACTTTTCTGAGTCATAATTTGTAGTAAAAAGGTTATCATCCAAATGAATATTACTTTATTTAGTCCACTTGTCCGGCCATGAAAATAGTCAAAATATTTTCCCAAATGAAGAGCATTAGCTAATCCGTTTATTGGCTTATGAATTATCTGTGAATGATTATAACAGTCATGCTGTATTGAAGCCAGGCATTTGTATAGTTTTTTGGATGGTATTCCTATGGCAGTTTGGGAATTACCTTATGGAGAGAGTTTCAAAAATTGTAGTAAAAATGGAATTGATTATTGTTGCGTGCTCGAAAATTTACAGCGGTAGCTTGATAATTTATCTTAGTGGTTCTCGAAGATCCAACATACATACAGATAAATGAAAAGTAGTTTGATGAGACACCAACTTTTTTACGTGGAAAACCCTGGAAAAGGATAAAAATCATGGGGTATAACCCAGTTAAAATAATCTACTATGTAATCAAGAATAATGAGGACCACTTTTCACCTTGATTAGAGAATATGCAATTACATGATCATGTTGAAATCATAACTGTTTTGAAATAATCTAACATATATAACTGCTTACTATTATTATCTAACTATACCAGTTATGTTTGGGCAATAACAGTCGTGGTTGCAGTCAAAGTCGTAGTTGACTATAGAACTTATAGTTGATGGTTATGACAATCGTAGTAGAGCTACTAAAGCCACAGTTAGAGACTATAACAACTGTATTTGGATGTAGAAGTCATAGTTGCAGGAGGCTATAATAGCCATGGTAAGGTGATCAACATTATAGATTGTGGGGATCAACAACGGCTGGTGGTCGATGACGACTTTTGGTGATCTAAAGTAAATTCTTGTGGTCGGTGCTGATCTTGTGTGATGAGAGACAATCATTGGGTCTTTAAAAGTTAAACTTTAGTAGTCAGTTCACTAATATCTTTTCATCTCTCCAAGTAAAGAATGAAGGTCTATCAATAGTTTTGAACAAGGGTCATTTTATTAAATTTGGTTAATATATTCTCTCAGAACGCTCCATTGGATCACACACATTGATTCTTTTGATCACAGACAGTTTTTTTCAATATTTATGTGACTTTTATAACATCATATTTGAATGATCTTGCATTCATTGGATTCTTCTCGTCCAATTTGAATATAAGCATGCCAAATTTTGAGATCATTTGACGTTTAATTGATTCACTAAAACATTTGACTACACTAATTATTTGATCTAGGTTGATTTTAACTCAAATTTGACCATTTTTAGTATCATTGAGTTTGTCTTATCAAGACACTCAGTTTAATTACAAACTTGTTCAAATTAAGGCTTTAGAGATCTTGAATTTGAAAGGTTTTTTTTTTATTTTTTTTTTGCTAAAAATGCTTCAAGTTTCATGCATGATGATAAAATTTCTTGATGATACATCAATTATTTAAATAATAATATAAAGTCTTAGATTGCTAATGAATTAATAGCGATCTATTTACACTCAGTTTAAGTACAAACTTGTTTAAATTAAGGCTTTAGAGATCTTGAATTTGAAATGTTTTTTTATTTTTTACTTTGCTAAAAATGCTTCAAGTTTCATGCATGATGATAAAATTTTATGATGATACATCAATTATTTAAATAATAATTTAAAGTCTTAGATTGCTAATGAATTAATAGCGATCTATTGATTGCCTTAGAGATAAATAGTAGCTTGATATAACAATTCCATGATTTGAATTTTAGTCTTCATCAAGGTGATATGTTCACAAATAGATTTTTCAATATTTATGTGACTTTAATGACATCAAATTGGAATGATCTTGCACTGGTTGGATTCTTCTCATCCAATTTGAATATAAGCATGTCAAATTTTGAGATAATTTAACTGTCTAATTGATGCACCAAAGCATTTAACTACACTTTAAATATTTGATCTAGGTTGATTTGGACTAAGATTGGATCACTTTTAATTTCATTGAGTTTGTTCTGTCGAGGCGCTCAGTTTGATTGTAAACTTGTTGAAAATGGGGCTTTAGAGATCTTGAATTTGAATTGGAAATGTTTTTTTTGGCTGAAAATGCATCTAGATTCATGTCTGATGATAAAAATTTATAGATGATATATCAATTATATTGATAATACTATAAAGTCTTAGATTGCTAATGAATTAATACCAATCCATTGATGGTTTTAGAATTAAATAGTAGCTTGATACAACAATTCCATGATATGAATTTTAAACGTCACCATGGTGATATGATTACTCATTGCTCAGAGAGCTAGGCAACATCGTAGCCCTTACCCTAGTAAAGTAAGGTGTTTTGAGTGAATTAATTATTTCATATGATAAACTTATTTGAAGAATTTAAAGGGATTATCAAAAATAATTGTAATAAACTTGTTAAATAGATTATCTTAAACAAAATATCCAAAAGCCATTTTAAACAAATTCAATAATCTCATTTGTACTATTGTATGACCAAAATTCACCATAATCCGTGTATTTTTCATTACTTGATTCAATTTTTACCTTCTCTTCATCTGTCTCCTTAAACCAATCATCTTTTCTTTGAGATTGGCTACTTAAGAACTCAGAGCACTTGTTTCTATGTTTGATCTATCATATTTTTTAGTTTTCATCTATTTTTCTCAAACATTTGATTCTCTTTTGACATCACCCATATCAAGTTGTCCTCATAAAACACAAACTCATCTTTGACATTTGAATATTGGCACACTTCACTTCACTCTATACAATTTCTTGCCTCATCGCATGACCCCTATAGGGGAAAGAATCTTAATAGTAGCACCCAATCCGGAGGAATGGAAGGCCCCATGACCTCACTTTACCTTGCTTTTAACCTATTAAGCAAATACCTGGCTCACCATTAACAACCTACTATTTTGATGGTGCACTTCTCCATAAATTCATTGCAAAAATTATGTGGCAGTCAAATTTGCTGCATTTATTTTGCAGTTTTTTTACGTAGATGAAATTATTGTTGAAGTATTATTTAGAAATTTTGCACTTTGTGGGTGTTAAGCATCACCGATTTGTCGTTAGAATTCTTTCTCCAAGTAAATTTCAGCTTGCATTCTGACTAGAATTGTTATTTGTGTAGCCCATCGATTCCAATATTTTGAAATTGCTTATCCCAGTTGGGATTTGCCACGCTATTGGTCATGTCACAAGCAATGTTTCATTTGCTGCCGTCGCAGTCTCCTTCACCCACACAATCAAAGGTATTGTTAAAATGTTATTTGCTTCTCTACTGAAACAGAATTTGGAGTTGTGGAAAGAATGAGTGTAAAAAGTTCTCATTTCTTGTGATTCCTTTCAGCTCTGGAACCTTTCTTCAATGCGGCAGCCTCACAATTCATTCTTGGCCAGCAGATTCCCTTAACATTGTGGTTGTCACTTGCACCAGTTGTGCTTGGTAACGTTTCTTTCAGATAATGTGTTTTGAAAAATTTATGGTCTTCATCTGATGGACTGAAATGATTTATTGACTGCTTAACATTACCCATGGAAATCACAGGTGTCTCTATGGCCTCTTTAACTGAGTTGTCATTCAACTGGACTGGCTTTATTAGTGCTATGATTTCCAATATCTCCTTCACCTATAGAAGCATTTATTCAAAGAAAGCAATGGTATCTCTCTCTTTTCCTAACATAATTTTTTTTTCTGTTTCTTTCCACCGTTCTTTGCTAAAACAATTTGATTTTTGCAGACTGATATGGACAGCACAAATTTATATGCTTACATTTCAATCATTGCACTGATCGTTTGCATTCCTCCTGCAATAATCGTAAGTAAATCTTCTGATACTGTTGTAGGAATAATTATTTCTGAGGTGTTACTTTCTTAATTTTATTATATGCTATGTTGGCTTACCATGTGGAGGGTTTAAGCTTGACATAATTGTAATCACCACATACAAAGGTATTTGCATCTATCTTTCTATCTATATATCAAAGAAATATCATGCTCGAATTATTTTAGAGAAGTCTGAAAGAACTGCATCGAGGATCTGCAAAGAGTTGGCTCTTCAATAGAGTCTTGATGATATTTTTTGATTTATCATAGAAGAAAAGAGTTTTTTTTTCAGAGCCCATTCTCATAGATGTCAGTGCAAGCATGAAATTTTCAGCCTGTTTTGAGAAATATGCTGCTCATAACCTAGTGATTCCAGCGGGTCAAAATTCAAAGTTTTGTTATTAAATACTTGTATTATATGAATCATTAGTATGAAAGTGTTCTCATGTAATGATTATTTAATTGCAGATTTGAATAAACTCTAAATTATTTAAGAAAATTTTTAATAGTTAATAGTGGGCCTACTAGTTAAACTGCCTCAATCTTTTTCCGTAAATTTAATGGAGGAAAAAAAATCACATGAGGATATGGTTTAGAATGAGAAAGTCAGACCTTGGTGGATCGCCGCACATATAGATATAGTGCAGATGATAAGAACATTGTTTTTTCATTATTGCAAAATTGCTGGTACATATTGTTATCCTACCTGATAATAAACATTTGAATCACAGTTTGAAGGACCTCAGTTGCTTCAGCATGGCTTCAATGATGCCATAGGAAAAGTCGGTTTAAATAAGTTTGTCACAGATCTGTTCTGGGTGGGCATGTTTTATCACCTCTATAATCAGGTACTTATTTACCTTGAACACTCTTGAGACTTTTCTTCAAGTTCTGATGTATTCTTGAAAGCTGTTATTCCAAATAATATTATGGTGGAGTTTTTTTGAACCAAATAAAAATGTCAGAATCCAAACCATGTATTAAGTTTTAATTTTGTTTCTTAATGATAAAAATCCTCGCCAAGTATTTATTAATAAAAAGTATTCCATGTAGCCAATTATAATTAAGTAGGTATAAAGTCATTTATAAATAATGAGGGCATAAGATCAATTAAAGATCTACACAATGAGCTAGTGAATAATAAGTTTTAGAGGTAACAAGTCAAACTGCAATTCATGTCGACATTTGGAATTAGGGAGCTTGCCGCTTGAGCCTGAGTTCTTTCGGTAGTTATAATCTTAAGCTTACAATTGATAACTTGCATAATATGTGGTTTAGAAATTCCAGTTTATGGAAAATATTGAGTGTCAATTTTTGGCACATGAAGCTTCAGTGACCATAAACAATGTTTATCTTTGTCTTCACTCATTCCCTTTGTATGAATATATTCATGTATATTGTTGCCAAATCATGTGTTTATCATGCTATTAATATTGAATTTTGTATCAAAGCCTTCATTAACATTTAATGAATTATATTTTTATCAATATTGCTGCTTTAACTGGCAGAATCCAATATGCTCTATAATAATCATTATGAGATATTATGAAAACTTTTATTGGCAACCTATCATACAAATTTCAATGAAAATTGATTAATAATAAATATACAATTATTTCTTAGTTATGTTGAAAGGTTTTAAAAATGATGAAACATTATAATTCTGAAGTCAATACCTATGCCTTATTATTCAGACGGGTTCATTAAATGTCCACAGATTGGAATGCTGTTTTACTATCCTTTTTATGCTAAATATGATTATTTCTTCAGTTTTAACGGTGATATTCTTTTCTTTATCACGTAGGTTGCAACAAACACTTTGGAAAGGGTGGCTCCTCTCACACATGCAGTCGGAAATGTGCTGAAGCGAGTGTTTGTTATCGGCTTCTCAATCGTAGTCTTTGGTATTCCCCAAGTTTTTTTTTTTAATTTTATTTTATTATGAATTTTTGTTTATTTATTAATNATAGTCTTTGGTATTCCCCAAGTTTTTATTTTATTTTATTTTATTATGTATTTTTGTTTATTTATTAATTTGCTTCTTTTTTTTTACCTTCATTCTTTAACTAATTTATTTAGAATATGTAAATCATTCAAAAATTGCTTCCAACACTTGATCCTGAACAGGAAACAAAATCTCAACTCAAACTGGCATCGGGACCTGCATTGCTATTGCTGGTGTTGCCATTTACTCCTACATTAAGGCTAAAATGGAAGAGGAAAAAAGGGTTTGTTGGCGTGCTAATATTCTAGTCACCATTTTACTGCAAACTATTCGTACTTCAATGACTGACGTTAATAGCTTCTCTACTTTTTGGCTTGCAGAAAACAAAAGCAGCTTGATGAGGGGTGATGGAAAGAGTGTAGATTTTATTAGCAAGTGGAAACTAAAGGAGCTTTCGCAGGAATGGAAACCATTTGCTTGTTTACTCGTTAAAACTCTTTCTTTTCTCTTTTCTTCTGTGTTTGATTGTTTTGTTTCACCCAGTTTGACTTGCAAAACTGTTACCCATTTTGCCCAACAGCAAATAGAACTTATTGCAAAAACCAAGAGAGCCAATAATCTGTCAGATGGTATCAGATTGCTCATCCTAGCACTAGTTCTAATTATGATTTATCTGATTGTGTTGGTATTTTGGCCGCCGCCTTCTTAATTTCACGGCCATGAAGGGGTTGGCTGGTTCATTGGTTCCATGTGATATCTGCTATGGAATATCATTTCACTAATGTCTATCACATTGGTTGAAACAAAGAAAAAAAAATAATCAGATATTTCATCTAAAAGGCTTTTTAAATAGAAATTATTTGAATGATATTTCAGTCATATTTTATTGATAAGTAGATGACGAAATAAATTGTATTCAGATATCAGTTATATGTCATCTTAAAAAGTGAATGAAAAAATTGTCATTTTCATTGTTTACTCTAAAAATCACTGTACTGGTTAAGCAATATAACATAAATTAGACAATGTGATTGATAGAAAATGTGATTATCTGAATATAATTAGTACGTAGATGTTATTATTGTCCAGATACAAATTGAAGAAATGGCAATAAATCTAGTTGTCATTTTTTATTGTGTCGCAAATGAGCCGCGAAACATGTAAAATTTTAGTGGCCAAGTTATAAAATTAAACTATTGGTAAACAAAATTGAGATGATGCATCTAAACATAAACCATAATTTTAAACAAGAAAGCATGTATATAAAAATGAAAGGTTAAGTGTTACATATGTAAATACGTAAGAAATGAGTGGTAATTTTTTTATTCAACACCGTTATCATGAGCTAAGGAATTTGAAATTATTTTCTTATGTGAAAAAGGGATCATCGTAGGTGTGAGGATTATGAGGTTATTCTAAGTAAAAATTTAATTATTCAACATCTATTTTTAGTTGTGAATTTTAAAAAGAAGAGTTGTAAGATAAATAATATAAAGAGATGTTGTCATAAAATTAAATGGGGGCGGCTAAAAGGCAAATAAAATTATTTTTAAGAGTAAATTTTGATATTTCAACATTTGTAATATTCATGAAAAAGTGAATTCTATATGGGATTATGTAACAAACACTATTAAATAAGTGCAAAAAGATATTTAATGGGAGAATCAAAAGAAAATATTTTTATAAATAAAAATAGTTTGTGGTAGAATAATAATATGTAAGAAAAAATAAATTATAAGAAGTTGTGTTACAAAAATTAGTTTAAATTTAAAAGTTTAGAACTAGAAAAAATAAAAGGTGTCCTATAATAAATTATATAACAAATTGCGCACTAAAAATTCTTAGAAGAAAAAAAAACAAATTGCGCTATTTTTAGTGATCTTTATAATAAATTAGATACTAAAAAGAGTGAAAAATATACGTATTACTAGCTAAATAAAGAGAAAAGAAAAATATAGATTTAATTCAAGTGTATTAAAGATAAAAATTAAAAAATATTTTTCTTAGAAGAAGATATTCAACATTGGTAGGTGAGCTTTTTGATTAATTTTTCTATGAAGTTTCTGAAAATACAATCGACCTTAGTGATCTTAATATCTATATTATTAATAATAAAACATTTTATTTTTATTATCGCGTTAGTATAAAATGATGTTGATGAGACTTTAAAGAAAACTAATGGTGGAAAATCAGTAGGACTTAATGATATCTCAATTGAAGTGTGAAAATATTTAGGAGATTTGGGAATTTCTTGGCTTATTAAACTATTTAATATTATTTTAAAATAAAAAAGTTGTTTGAGGAGTGGAAGAAGATTATTTTGGTCCCAATTTTAATGAATAAGGGGATGCACAAGAGTGTACTAATTATAGAGTGATTAAGTTGATGTGCCATACTTTAAAATTATGGGAGAGAATAATTGAACATAGATTAAGACGTGATATAAAGATTTCTCATATTTAGTTTGGAGTTATGTTGGGCAGGTATACTATGGAAGTTATACATTCATTGAGACGTTTGATGGAGAAGTACAAAGTAAATAAGGACGATCTATTTATGATTTTTAATGATTTAGAAAAAGCTTATGACAATGTTCCAAGAGAAGTCCTTTGGAGAGTTTTAGAGAAGAAATGTGTTGATATTACTTATATTCAATTCATTAATAATATGTATATTAGAGCTTTTACTTGTATTCGAACAAGAGGAGGATTAATCAACAATTTTCCTATTAGTTGGATTACATCAGGGATCAGCTTTTAGCCCGTTTTTTTTTTTGGCTTTAGTTATGGATTCTCTTATTGGACATTTACAGGATGACACACCTTGGTGTATGCTTTTTTATTGATGATATTCTTCCTGTGGATAAAACTAGAGAATGAATTCAGGAAAAACTTCAATTATAAAGGTCTAGCCTTTGTTTCAGTAGATCTAAAGCTGAATAAACGAAATGTAATTTTAGTTGTAGTAGCTCTAGTGGCACAATGTAACTATGGGTGATCAAATCATTAAATGGTGTGGACCTTTTTAGATATCTCAGGTCAATTTTTCAAATGATGGTGATATAGATGGAGATGTTATTAGTAGAATTCAGTTTGGTTGGTTGAAGTGGATGAATGCTTTGAACCTATTGTGTGATAGAAAAGTACCACAAAAACTGAAAAGAAGGTTTTATAAGATGGTGATGAGTCTTGCAATGCTCTATGACACATAATTTTGTCCTTCAAAAGATAAGCATAAAAAAATTAATTATTGTTGAGATGAGAATGCTTAGGTGGATGAGTGGCTTGAAACTTAGAGACAACACAAAAAGATTATATCCTTGATATGGTTGGTGCAGGTCTAGTAGCAGACATGAGTAGAGAGAGTCGTCTTATATGGTTTAGTCACATTAACCGTCAACCATCTGATGATCCAGTTATAAGAGTAGATGTTTTATTTTCGACTTATGTTAAGAAAGGCAACGGAAGACCTAAAAAGTCTAGGGCATATTGTATAAAAAATGATTTAAATATATTAGAATTAAATGAAATTGTGAAATTAAATTGGACACAATGGAGAAAAAGGATTCATGTAGCCAACCTCACTTAGTGGGATAAAGGCTTCTTGTTGTTGTATAAAATTTTTCAATTAACTTCTCTAAGCCTAGTGACCTTCACTAGGTTTATCAGAAAGGCTAGTTGTTTCACCAATTACAAGTAATGTCCTTCAAACAATAATTAGGATTTCAACATCTTCCTCCATTTTTAAACAATAAAATCAGTAGGAAATATAAATTTATCAATCTTATTTAAAAAATTTTCAATTTGATTTTCAATATAAGTCAATGATTGATTTATCAATCGAACATCTCCTATTCCTAACTTCTTAGTTCCTTATATTTTTTAGAGAGTTTTTTTTTTCTTTGAATTATTATGTTGCACCATTTAATGAAAGAAATAGTTTCAAATTTATCTGCTTCACACTTTTTATTTATAACATTTTTTATAAATTTAATGTAATTATGCTTCTATTTTAAAGCTTTAGTAAAGGAAATATTAATAGTCAATTTCTTGAACATTTTAAAAATTCTATTGAATTATCGGTCTAACTTCTATTTTTCAATTTTTTAGAAAAAACTGGTAGTAGTCTTTCTACAACTTTCATAGCTAGCTTTTATTTTTTCTAAGGCTTCAATAAGTTGTTTATTAAGTTAATGAAACTCATGTCTGAGTTCTTCATTCTTAGCCTCCTCTCTAACCAAATCTGCTAACTCATTTGCCCTTCTTAATTTTATAGCCCTACACCGCACTTTGAATTTTTTTTTTTAGTTTTCCTTTATGTTGCATGATAATGTCCATTGTGGTTTTCTGTTAGGTGTTATCCAACTACTCTAATTAATTTTCTATATTTTTATATATGCAACTTAACTTTGCAGCCAATTTCTCATTAACAATACGAGCTTTTTCAAAAATAAGTTATTTTGTTTGAATTAATAATATTATTTAAAACTCAAAGGATAACTAATTCTAGTGTTTGAAAAGTTACTATTTTGATTATTCTAGTTATCTATAGGATTGGTTTGTCACTAGGCCATTTATTATTCTCTTAATTTTTATTTTTATTTTATATGATAATTTTTCTAGCTAAAGTTATGTATTGGAGTAGGAATTGTTCTATCAATTATTTATTAAATTCATTGACTCCATATTTGAGAAATAAAGCTCTTGTATAGGTCCATACACACTTTCCTCACATTTAGGTTTTCCTTGATTTGCTTTAAGTTTAGTTTAATGTACATCAAAAATATGATTGCAAGAATCTTGAGGAAATTCATTAGATCTCACTAAGAAGATACCTATGGACCACATCGGGATGGTCGAAATATGAATGCATTAAGCATCGGTTCATTCAGTCGGAATCTTGGTTAGACAGAAGGAAGGTGAAGATGAAAGAAGGAACATTATGCATCCTATCTGAGGGTAGGTCGTGTGTAATAATCTCGCTCTACTGATTCTAAATTTCTTCACAAAGCTTGTTAATGGTCGTCCTATAAAATAATTTTACAATCCTTTATGAAAACCTATTATCCAAAGGAGTGCCTCCAATCACATTACAGTGATACACCCTCTATCTAATTGTCTAAGTTTACCCTAGTGATAAGGTCTCTATAGGGGGTTCTCTCAAGAAGGCTAATCGAAGACCTTCCAGCGGACCAAAGACCTTTCAATTGACTGAAGAATTTTCAACTACTTGAACTATTATCAGACAAACAAATTATAATATTTGTGGATCAATAATGTGCCACCTTGAATAGTTATTAATATAAAATAATGCCAATGATGGTTACGAATATAAAAGGATCCTAGAATCAGTTGCAAATATGTAAAGGTGTAATGGTGCATTAATCGCCTGTAACGTTCCTACTAAAGCAGGGACAAGTATGCAACTTTTGAGACATCCCCTATAATCTGTAAATAGGGTGGTCATTTCTTCAAGAGGGGGCTACTAAATCTACTCTAAAAAAACTTGTGTTATATATTGTCCACTCTACATTTCTTCCTCTCTGTATTCCTCTATTCCTCTCATCCGGCCAATGCTTTGTTCCTTGGGTGTGATCCATATGACTTTTTTGGATTCAACATCCTAAAAGATACAGTGAGTGTGGAGTCATGTGATCTACCTTAAAATTACCTATTTTTAATGCATATTTTATGACTGCTTTATGCATATTTTTAGTGATATTGCACTTTAAAGGGAGATATTTTGTTTGATTTTGGTTTGAAGTACATGGAATGAACATTTGGAGAAAATGAGGGAAAAAAGAGAAAAAATGGTGTAAAATGGTATGGCACCATAACGCCACAGACGCGAGCAACAGGCGTTATAGTATCATTAACTTCCCTTCTAAAAGATTCATTGAATTTGTCTCAATTTTGAAGGGGAGTTTGAAGTCACCCTTGGTTATTTTCAGAGATTTATTAATATGGACAAAAATTGGACAAAATAAAGGACCTTTTGGCAGCATTTGAAGTCCCACTTTAGTGTGTAAGTGTATGTTTTAGTGTGTTTTGTGTTGCAAGAGTAAGAGTTTGGAGATTTCTTCAAAGAGACTACAAAATTTGTATTGGGGAGAAGACATAAGGCATCTCGTATTTATGTTTAAGTTTTTGTTTCTAAGACTTGGATTTCAATACAAATTTGGTATTTTTGTTTTATTCTCCATAAAATCTGAGTAGTTCCCTTTCTTTCTCTTTACTCTTGAGAATTAATCTGTGAAATGAGAATGATTTAGATATTTCTTTTTTACTTTTAAAAATTGTGATGACATTTTCACCAATTCTTCATTGACTTTACGAATTGGCCACTTATGAGGTTAAAATCCATTGAGAAACATAAAGACTCAAAAGGGCTATGATTTCACCCAACTAGTGAGTGTCATACTTCATTTTGGGCAAAGCTGTTACGATCACCTAAGGGGGGAGTGAAAAAAGATAGGGAGCTAAGTTTTATGGGCGTAGAATTAATGTTTCTAGTGTGACATAATAGATTGTTTTTTAAATTCAATTTATATTTTGGATCTTAAGGGTCCCTAGTAGGTCCTATAGAGAAAGCATAGTGGGTAATCTAGAGGTGAGAGGTTTGAATCTATTCATCACTACTACACAAGCTGGTGAAAAAATCTAAATTAGTCAATGTTCTTTGCTAGCATCAGGAGAGGGTAACAAATAGAAATACTCCTATTGGTCACAATACATCGTCATATTTTTACTCATTCAAATCCTACATAGATTAATTTCTCATTACATGTTGGTCGCCTTTTCATTGGGAAAAGATATTTGATTTAATATAATATATATTATTTTTGGAAAGTATACTTTTAATTTTAAAAATACGAGATTGAACTGATCTCATAGAATCAATAGTTTAAATAAACGAGCACAACACTACAAGTGACACACCTATCCCGAAGAATTGACATATCACTTGTCTGTGAGGCCCGATTAAATAAATGAATTTATGACATATGTTTTAGTCTGTGAACCTTTATGTTGACCGAGAAGTTCCTCTATCTAATATAAAATATTAGATTGGGTTTATATTAAGTTGGGTTCTTAAAGTTTCCTATAAGGGCAAACCCCTATAGTTTATTACAAGTTAAATGACCGAGGTCACCTAAGAAAAATCTCGATTTAGATCAGAAAATATTATCTTCAAGAATTTCAATAGATATGACTTTTCAAATATCAAACCAAGGAGTGTAAAATGGGAAATGATCAACTTTGGAACAATATTTTGGAATCCAAAGAGAGAAAACTAGGGGTTGTCATAGATCCTGAGGAGAACCTTAATGACTTCTCAAGTTATCCTATGGTTTGGCTTCAATTTTGAGAAGAAAATTATCAATTGTTTCATCCTGCTGATTGATATTATTTAGGGCTTATATTTGCATGACAAAGTCATACAAATAGCCTGAGAGATAGGAAGATTTATGTCGTAACAAACGAAAACCTCAAAATCCTAAAACAAGTTAGAACTTTAATTACACAACATAATAAATAAAGTGAGGATTTATGTTGCACTAGGAAAACAAACCTCAAAATCCTATGGCTTGTAGTTTAATTCTGAAGAAGAGATTGTTATTATAGATCTACTTGTTGTTGTAGAATGTTGCCCTCGGTACTAGCTCCAAGCTCTTTGGCGAAGTAGCAGTCCTAAAGTCTAAAGGTTCAAAGGTTTAAATGACAAGTTCAATTCTATCTTTATGGGGGGGGGGTTAAAGTTGATTAGAGCGACACCGGTTAAAATTCTAAGGGTTCCCTCATTCCGATACCACTATTTTTTTTAAAATTTACCTAGCTTAAACGAGTTGTCAAGCTCATTTAAACTGGAGTGATCTCGTTAGCAACCATGGGTTACCTCATCTGAGGGACTCCTGTAAATTCAAAAGGACGTGTTATGAAATTGTTGTTTTTGTTATTTTTGAACAATGTTGTTTAATTTTGAAAAATGGTTTTGTAATTTTTAATTTTGAAAATGGTTTTGTAATTAAAGCAAGTACAGGTAAGAAATGCAGTAAAGTAAAATGAAAGAAAATTGCATTACAAAAATGTAAATGCATACCTGTTATCTTCTCACACTTTCACTAAAAGTTAGAGCTCAAGACATATATATAATTTTGTGAGAAATTTGAATAAATTGCAAGAAATGGAAAACGAGAAAACCAATTTAAGCCATATTTACCAAGTCCTACATTATAACTTGGTGGATCCTTAAAGGTTTTAATGGATGATTTTTCTTGAACAAAGAATAATAATTTCAATTGTCCTTTGAAGTATCCAAAGAATTCTAAAATGTTCAGGGCATAACCTAGAAAAACTTTTAAAATCCTTTGAAAATATTTTGAGTTCATTTGATCTTACTATATTGTTTAATTAATCATCCAAATTAAGATTTAGTTTTAATGAATTTATGCACCCTACACTCAGTGAACCTTGATACTTTAAATATCCTAAGAGTGGGGTAATCAGACAGTCAGTTAATGTTTGAGTTCACAGACTCAGGGTCATTAAGGATTTTACACTCCAAGTAAAATCGAGCTTGTAGAATTTTCAAAATGTTCATGATCAGCTATATTATCTTTTCTAAAACTCATTAAATAATCTTGGATTAAGCCTATCTCTCTACCAGTCCCTTAAAAATTTTATGGGTGAATTCTTAATAATCAAAATGTTAATTTAAGTGAGATTTATTCTGATTAAAGGATCATGCTATCATCTAATCATCAATTAGGGGCTTCAAATAAGTGAATTATTATCTTCCTAACTTAAACCCACTACTTTAGTATCATCCAACTAAAGTAACCTCCAAGTCATAATAATTAACAAAATTATAATTCTACCCTTATCATGAAAAAGTGGCAAATTTGTTTCTACCTCTTAACCCATTATGTTTCAAACATCAAAATTAGTTCACTATGATCAAAAGTATCCATTTACCCTTGGTTAATCCTAAATTTCGATTAGGGCATCAAAATCCAAAATTACCATTTTGCCCCTTATGCTCTCCACTTCATAGCTAATCAAATATAACTTAAGCGACTTTGAAATATCAGAGGAGAAAATGTGTTTTTTCTAATTTTTATCTAATTCATATAATTATTTTAGCTCAAAAATATGATTTTCTATGATGATTTATTTAGTTAATCAAAGTAAAGTTTTTATTCTTGATAAAATTATTAGAGGTTCACCTAGATCAGATGACCACTTAGACAAAATTTCATAATTTTTAAAAGTATATTTTAATTATTATAATTATTTATTGATTTTGATGATTAATTAAATAAAAAATGTGTTTTAATTTAAAAAACACACTTTTTATATTTTTTCCTAAATCTCTCTAAGCCCAGAGAACTCAGAGAAACAAACTTTTCTTTTTGTGACTCTTATTTTATTTGTTATAATTATTTTAATGGAAAACAAAGAAAAATACATTTTTGGCATTTAAAAATACATAACTAAATCAGGAAAATTAAGAAAAAATATTTTAAGCGGTCCTAAGTGATTAGGGAACATTTAAAAACAACTTGGTGCTTTTTCATATTTTTGGAATTTTTGATTATTTTTAATTATTTATAATTCAAATAGTTTTCTAAGCCTTAAAAAAATTCAAATAGTTTTGATTATTTTTAATTATTTATAATTCAAATAATTATTTAAAAATGAACTAATTATTTTAAAATAAATTTTATTTTTCCTAAGTTTCCCTGATCACAAGGAACTCAGAAAAACAATTTTCATAATATTTCTAATTATAGTTAATTTATTATAATTATTTTAATGCAAAAATACCACTTTACTTAGAAAATAGGTTTTAGTACTCAAATTAATTCAAATGAGTTTCAAATTTTTACAGGGAGTTAAAATAATCATTATTTATGGTATGGATTCATTTTTTTGTTATTTTTTAATACTATTTTATTCCTTTTAATTTTAGTGAGTTTTTACAATTTAATTAACCAAACTAATTTACATAAACATTTAAACTTAATTTATATTTTTTCTAGAATCCTCTAACCACAAGGAACCTACCAAGACAATTCCCATATTTTTTTTATTTATATTTTAACTTATATAATTATTTTAAGAAAAAATCGACAATTAGGCTTGAAAATTATGGTTTCAAATCTATAGATGCTCTCTAACCTTCAAAAAACTAGAGAAAATCCTTATTAACATGAGGAATCAAGCCCTAAAGTTTCAGGCCATGGATATTATTATGTATTTAAATAGAACTAAAATAGTTCAGGGGATATTTAAATAATTAAAAATCAGAGACATGCCAAATAGTTTTAATTTTTGTTTCACATTATTCTCCTCTATTTATCGAGCAAAAGGGTAATTTTATTTTATTATTATGATTTTTATACACCGAGTTATGGATTTTCTACGGTTTGGAATCAAAATAAATCAAAATAATTCATATTTTGCTACTTAACCATGCGACAGCCTCATCATCCTACCACGCTCCGAAAGGCCACGCACCGCTCCGACATTTGACACCACCATCCACATAGTTGTTGACTTGGCCCATAATTTATGTCTCACTCTCTTGTCTAGCATGGTCCTAGCATTCCATCTAATACACATGCGATCCAACGGTCCTCCATCTTAGTCCCCAACTGGCCTAGCCCGAGAACCCTCCACCTTCTAAGCTTATGATCTCTCACTACACTTAACAAGATTGCATGTGGTTAGTTCCTACACCTTCATCTAATCCAGACAAACCTATATATATGGCTGATCAAGCATGAAATTAAATTTTTCTTTACAAAGGCTCAAACCAAGCTCGATTTTGGTGAAAATGAACTATACCTTTATTCAAGAGGTTTAGCCTCAACTAGATTCTTGCAAAAGCTTCAGTCGAGTATGAAGAACCTCATGGAAGGATCACTTTAGTCTGGTGAATTGTTTGAGTACAAGCTCCTCCAACAGGTGGTACTGTGGGATGGGGTTTTCAATGGAAATCTTCTTCGTTTGGTCTGGGGATGGTGAGGGGCAATTTAATTTGAAGTTTCAATGGGTGTGTTGGAGTTTTGAAAGATCCAGAATATGCTCTAGATTTCAGTGAGGAAATTAAGCTCAGGCAGTGGGGATGATGGCTGAGAAATGGTTGGAATAGGCTCATGAGGTCCTAGAAAAGCTCTGGAAGCAATTTGACAGGGTCTCCCCAAGTTTTAATGCATTATCTATATTTTGCCATGAGGGGGTGGAGTTTAAATAGAGGGGGAAAGAGTGGCCACCAGGGCTGGCCAGTGGGTGCAATTAGTTGCTTATGTGGAGGGAAGAAAGGTGTAAGTGACCCAACTCAGAGAGTTCTAATTTTGGGTTTAAGGCTTGTGGTGCAATCAGTTGCTTATGTTGAGGGAAGAAATGTGTAATTGACCAATTAGGGCAGGCCAGTGGGTGCAATTAGTTGCTTATCCACTGAAGCTTCCACAAGTACCCAATCGAGGCTTCACCTCTTAGACAAAGGTATAACTCACTAACCCTAATTTTGGGCTCAGTTTGGACTTTTATGAAGAAAACTTGCAATTCATAGCAATGTAACTGTATAGATGTACTCGTCTTGAGTAGATGAAGGTGTAAGAACAAACCCGAATCGATTTGGTTAAGTCTAGGCCGAGATCTTAGGGTTTAAAGTTTGACGGTTCACGGGTTTTAGCTATCGGGGACGACGATGGAGAGCCGACTGATCGAGCGTGTATCAGATGGACGGACGAGATCGAGTCGGACGGAGCCTTCGCGCGTGAACAGCAGGATGCATGGCTGTCGAGTCGGATGGCGGCGTCGAATCAAAAAAATGACACATGGCGATTCGAAGAAGACGAGGATGATGTGGCGCGTGATTGGGATAAATAGAAAATTAAAGCTTTTTCTTAAGTAAATAAATAACATATCTTTAAAAATTCATAATTTTTCATAGAAAAATCATAAAAAAAAAATAACCACTTGCTCAGTGAACAAAGGAGAATAATTTGGATTAAAAATAAAAATTATTTTCCAAACATATGATTTTATATTAATTAAATACTCTCTGAGGTATTTTAACTCTCCATGACTAAGGAGTGTTCACCATAGCTTGAGATTTTTAGGGTTTATTCCTCATCACAGAGGGGATATTCTCTGATTTTTTCAAGGCCAGAGGGCATCTCTATGCTCCTAACTCTAATTTTCAAGCCAAGGTAACCTTTTTGGCCTATTTTAATTATATAAATCAAAATATCATATGGAAAATTATGAGAACAATTTTAGTAGGTTTCTTGTGGTTAGAGAAGTCTAGAAAAAATGTTGTGATGCGTTGAATCATTTTGTAAATTTCTATACTTAGTTAAATGTGAATACTTTGTATAAATTTATGTAAATTAAATACAAATAAAAAATTAACAAATTTAACTCCACATTGTTCATAAAAATCATATCTACCCACTGTAAGAATTTCAAAATTATTTGTCTTAGTGTAAGCACTAAAGTGGATTTTCTAAGAAAACTTGTATTTTTGTATAAAAATAATTATAATAAATTAAATGCACTTGCAAAAACTATAAAAAGTGGTTTTCTGAGTTCCTTGTGATCAGAGGTACTTAAGAAAAATAAAAATCACTTTTAACAAAACACTTAATTTTTGGGCCTCATTTTGAATTTTAAATAATTAAAAATAAATAAAAATTCCAAAAATACAAGATTATTTCAAAATGTTCCTAATTGCTCTCTGATCACTTGGGACTCATTAAAATTTGTTTTTTAATTTTTCTAAGTTCAAAATAAGTTTGAAAAAGCTTAAAAATGAATTTTCTTTATTTCTCACTAAAATAATTATAATAAATGAATTAAAAATAAAAAAAACAAAATTTGATTCTCTGAGTTTTCTTAACTCAGAGGAGTCTAAGAAAAATATAAAAATAATTTTTGTAATTAAAACACCATTTTATACTTAAATAAATCATGAAAATTGAGCCAAATTAAAATAATAATAATAAAAATTTAATTCAAAAAAATCATGTGAAATTTTACCCAAGCATTTCTCTGACCTAAAGAAACACTTAATAATTTTCTCATAAATAAAAGCTTTATTTTGAGAAGTTAAATAAATCACCTTTTGAAAATCTTATTTTCATAATTTAAATTAAATTAAAATTTTGAGAAATCCACATTTTCTCATCTAATACATTAATTACCTCATGGATATGACACTTCAAGTCCTCAAAGTCATTTGAGTTTTGTTTAGTGAGTTATGAGGTGAGGTGCCCCAAGGGCAAAGCAACCATTTTAGACTTTGGTGCTTTAATCAAAATTTAGGATTAACTAAAGGAAAATGGGTAATTCTGATCTTAATAAACAGGATTTGAGGATTGAAATACAATGGGACTAAAAGGTAGAAACTCACTCACCACCCTTGCACAAAATTAACAAAATCAAAATTCTCCTAATCTTCAAGATTTGGAAGTCAATTAATATCAAATGATTCTTAAGTAAAGGGATTAAACTAGAAAGGATGATAATTTACTTTTCTTAAGCCCAAAGTTGAGGACGATTTGATTACTTGATAAGAATACACATCACTTAAACTAAAATTTTTGATACATACCATTTCACCAGTGATGATGACCAAGGCTTGGTAGTGGCCTAGGTTTAATTCCTAAATTTAAGTTGATTGGATTTAGAAAATGATATGATTGATGATTAACATCTTTAAACACTACAAGCCTAATCTTAATTGCGGGCACCACAATCTAAAAAACTTGTCTCAAGGGCACTCACTCACATAACTCTTAAACAAAACATCAACTGACCAATTAAGTATCCTATCCTTAGGATAATTAAATTAGAAGTTTGACTGAGTAATGGGGTTGTCACACTTCAACCTCGGATAATTACTGGGACATTATGATAACTTCAAAATGAACTCGGAATGTTTCAAGAGATCTTCAAAATGATTTAGAGTCACACCTTGAATATTTTGAAATCTATTGGATATTCTGAAGGACAAACTGGACTTTCCATATTTTGTCCTAGAATCATTCACTAGGATCTTCCAAGATCCAACAAAATCATATCTTGGGGTTTGATAGCTAAACCTTTTTTTACTCTTACAACTTAAATCTTCTTACAATATTTTATACATGCTTTGCAAGTACCGACCTTTCAAATTGTGGAACAAGAAGACTCGCCAAGTACGCTTTTACAGTTTATAGTACCGTCTTTTCTTGTACTTTCCACAATGTATTTTTATGCTTACAAAACATGCATGTTAAACAACTATGTCACCCTGCATGAAAACCAAAACTGCTAGGATAGCCGCAAAAATAAAACCAAAACTAAAATCAACTAAGATAAGATTTACCACCACAATATTAAAAATATAAGACAACTCAAAATTTAATCACAAACATCACAAAAAACCACAATTACAATTAAATTAAGATGTCTCTATCGGATGATCAAGAATCTCTAAGAGGAGGTAACTTATGGTTGCTAACGAGACTTCCCACGGTCTAAATGAAAGTATGGAACACATTAAGTTGAGTTTAGTAATTTCATTTGGACTAAGTTTATCTAATAGAAAATAGTGGTACCAGAACAAGGAAATCGTTGGATCATAACCGGTGTTGCTCTAATCAACTTTAATATGCCCCATAATATTTTGATGACCACAACTATAGATCCATTTGATTTAACATCATGACCTGACATCTTAGAAAACTTGAACTTGCCACGACAAGGAGCTTGGAGCTAGCATTGTGGAAAGCACGACCATCTTCAACAGCAAAACATATCTTCCCCCGCTAAACCAATTTCCTTCCTTATAATTAAATAACCAAGCCATAGAAATTCAAGGTAGTTTGCTTATGCAATATAAATCCTCACCTCATCTTTAGGCCTTTGTACAGCTCTGTTAAACAGTCTAGACCCTAACTTGCCTTAGGATTCTTAGGTTGTAGTTCGTCACGACCTAAATCCTCACATCTTTCAGGCTATTTGTGTGGTTGTTTCACATGAATGTAAGCCTTAAATTAATAAAATTGGTAGGATGAAACACCTAAATATTTCTCCTCAAAACTAAAGCCAAACCATAGGGAAGTTTGGGAACTCACCAAGGTTCTCCTCCGGATCTATGACATCCCCTAGTTTTTCCTCCTTTAGATTTCAAAAGCAAAATATTCCAAATTTGAATCATTCCCCTTTCATACATCTATGTCCGATCTTGTTGAAAAGTCCTATCCTTTTGACCTCTTTGAAGACAATATTTCCTTTTTTAAACGAGAGTTTTCTTAGGTGACTTCAGTCATTTAAGATATAATTAACTATAGGGGCTTGCCGTTATAAGAAGTTTGTCTGAACCCAACTTAATATAAACCCTATTTAATTCTTCGTATTAAATGAGGGAACTTGTCGGAAAATAAAATGGTTTCGCAGACCAAACGAATGTCATATATTTCTTATTTTATTTGATCGAGCCTCATCCTCAAGTCTTGTGTTTATCCTTCGGGATAGATACATGATTTAGTACAATGCTATTTCATTTAAATTATAAAAAATATGGGGTCAGTTTGATTTTATATTTTTCTAAAACTAAATAAGCGCTCTTTCATTTAAACTATGAAAAATATGAGGTCATTTTGATTTCATATTTTTATAAATTATATATATAAGTAAATTAAATGTCCTTCCGAAGCGGGCGATGGAATTTTGATTTCGGCAGCCGATAGCTTCCAACGGGCAACTCCTGAACCAAAATAGTGTCGACAGCTATTGACGACTCCACTGTGGATTGGCTTTTCTCTCCATTTAAATCAAGGAATCTTATCTTCATACATCGGTAGTGTGTCCATGTCTCTTATGGACCAGATTACCTTTCTTCCATTGGCATGCTCCACCCATTTCTTTTTTGTGTGAGTATAGTCAACTCCTTCGGACTTCAGAACCGTATGTTCAACCACCTTTGAACAGAGAGGTTCAAGAGTTTATTAAGACTTTTAATTTTTTTGTGGGGTCGGACCCCCAATAGGTGTGTTGGTGGATTAGTTCCACCTGGGCATTGTGCGTTGTAAAGTTGGTCCCGCACTTGGTCCTAATCACTTCACATTTCTCATTTGAGTTTGATTTGCTGATTTGCAAATTAAATTGAATTGTGTCGTGTTGCATGTGCTCTTTAATTCTCCTTATATTAATTAAATCTTTCTACTTTCAAACAGTTTTTACTAAAATTTTAAAACTTCCACAAATTAAATAAGGACTTACCAGTCTACAGATTGGCCTCTGCTAATTTTAGTGCTTGCACAAGGATTGCGAAGTATTGGCCAAATAGCTAACCCCAAAGCTTTCTCTTTTGAAGCTGCTGTAATGGCGTGCCTAATGCTCACTTTTTCCTGTGACCTTTCGATGAACCGCAATGCCCGCAATGTCGCTCCCACCATCAAGTTCAGAGTCAAATTTGAAGATCTCGAGGTCGTTCTCGGGAAAGCCCCGTTTGTTGTAATGAAATTCACTGCTCCAAAAGTTCATGAGTCGTCTGCCGAGTTTAACCTGAACTGCCTTCAGGATTTTCCTTCTTGTAAGAAGGTCCAGACTACTACTGCCTCAGCACCTACCAAGTCTGTTCTTCCCGCTTCTGCTAATAGAAAGGAAGTTATGATCATTGAAGACCCGACTGAAGGGTTAGCTATCCTACCCTCAGTATTTGAAATCAGATCAAGTTTGAGGATGCACCATTAACCCGAACCCAAAGGAGAAACCACAACAGGAAGGTTCGGAGGGCTACTAAAGCCTGGACTCCTAAAGAGGTACCTGCTGATGAAGATCCTCACTAGGATGAGTTAGGATTACCAGAGACCTATCCACTTCTGCAAGGGAGTAGGTTCCATAACTTAATGGATACCAACATGTACGAAAATATCCAAAAGATCGCCGCTACTTTACTATCACTTCATGGACATAGTCAGAAGAAGAAGAAGCCTGCTCTGATCACCTGAGTCAGTTCTGTTTTTCAGAGATTAGCTGCAAAAGAAGGTTGTTCAGTTGGTAAGTTACTCAAATGAGTGGCATGTGCAGTATCCCCTCGCATGAAGAAAGAAATTCTAAAGGACATCAGATCCGTCAGATGCTCCCAGAAGTCAATTGAAGCTTTACCTACTCACATTCCTATCTGATTTTGGTTGGGAAGCAGAGTTGATACCACCACTGTTACTATCGATTCTTCCGTCACTAGAACCGCAGGCCGTCGACCAGTTAAGTCACGTCTGGGTCTGAGAATTCTACCAATCACCCACTATATAGTTGTTCCTAAAGTTCCAATTGGAAAAAAAAGTGAGACTACCCAGTATTGTATTTGATCAGCGCTATGGGGAGCATACTTCTCCTTGACATGCTGATTTCTCTGCTAGGACACTCCGTCTTAAGACATCATCGTTAAAGAAAAAGGTGTGGATACCCAAATTCGCTGTACCGATACAGTCCAGTAAGCCTGCGGGGTAAGATCACAGAATGAAGCCATGGTCTAAAGTATCTGACATTGCGCAGCAATTGCCAGCCAGATGGAGGAACAAGTGGAGGAGGTCCAACAAGGTCCTCTAGATCTTAAGACAATCCAAGAATCATAATCAAAGAAAAGGTCGAAAAGCTCAGGATTAAGATTTCCGAGTTGGCCTGAGAACATGAAGTCTCCATTGATGATGATGAAGATTTTGACTTTAACGAGTACCTCGAAGAAGATTTCATGGATATACATGTCATCGAGACCAGAGCCACTGTATTTGTGCTCGACACTCAACCTCTCGTTGAATCGAATGCCTTAGATGAGTTGTGTAGGGCTATCTTCATAAGGGACGAAGAAGTTAGCCAACTGGAAAAAAAGATAGAAGAGACAGTCGCAACCATGACTGTCATGGCCACAGTTTAAGGACAGTCTCAACTCTCACAGTTAGCCTCGCTAGAAGTCAATCAACTGGAGATTATACATATCACAGATGAAAGAAGAGAAGTTTCCTCAGCAAACAGAGATGAGCAACAAAAGAAGGATTCTCCATCAAGTGCCATGTCGGAAAAGGAATTTAAATAAATGGTCGAACAAGTTCAGGAGGCCTAAACCCAATCTAAGGGTGGTGCATTGGTTTTAAAGGGTAGACCTTACCCGGAGGAGTTCGGTGTCGCACCCTATCCTAAGGGTTTTGTGTCGCTGAACTTTAACATATTTGACGGGACTGGAAATCCCAAACACATAGCACATTTTCGAGCCAATTGTGGCAACACAGAAGGTAATAAAACTTTACTCTTCCGACAGTTTGTCAGCATCGTGTCAGGGATTGCTTTGGATTGGTAAGCCAATTTACCCAACAGATCAGTTAAGATGTTCAGCGAGTTAGAACAATTGTTCGTGAAGAGAATTGCCGGAGTGCAACATCATGTGTCTATTGGAGATCTCATGATGGAAAAGCAAAAGCCCAATTAGACTTTAGTGGAACATCATGCGATTGAGATCACTGCTACAGGAACATCATGCGATTGAGATCTTACTCAAAAGCATTCAAGGGAAAGTAGCTTTCATTCTTAAGGGACTCACCATTAAATCCTTTGAGAAGCTACTCAGCAAAGCCAACAGTCTTCAAGAAGAAATCAAACATATGGATTATCATGAGAAATCTAAGGCAACCAGAGTACTTGAAAAGAAGTCAGGAATAGTGGCAACTGTCAATAAAGGAAAACAACCAATAAAGATAAATGTAGAAAATTCTCATCAATCGTCATCACAGTACGCTCAACAACAAACACAGTAGTATGGCTAGTCTAGCCAGCAACCGTCTCAGGGATGATCAAACCGACCAGAGAATAAGAAAATGACCATTACAGAACGTAGGAAGGTGGTGTATTCCTTCAAAGATGAAGCACTGCCCAAGATGTTCAGAAGTCTGATGAAGAAGCCTCAGTTCAGACTACCAAATCCAAAGAAACCCCAAGAGGTCAATAAGAAAGATCAACCAAATTATTGCTCGTATCATAGATTGTTGGGACACACTATAGAGGAATATTTCATCTTTAAGGACTGGCTTGAGAAAAATCTTAAAGAAGGAAATATAACAATCTCGAAAGAATATCTAAAAGAACCGCAAAGAGATTCTATAAATATGATTTTAGCTGAGCCAATCTCTCCGATCGACCTATATACTGGAAAAAATGGGTGGAATACAGTTTGGAGAAAATCATTTAAGAAGATACTGAACCAAATCCAGAATGCATCAAGGCAAGCCTCCATTCAAAGTCTTCAGCCTGCCAAGCCCGAGATGAAGATTTCACCAAGAGAACCATCATCATCAAAGACAAAAGAAGAAGAAGAATACAATCATGAAAATTAATAGTACGGGGGCTAGGATAAGGGCTGCCTCTGCTAGATTAGTTGTCTCGGATTTGGGGAAGAAACTCCCTGAACCCCTGACCTTGAATGATTAACTTTTTACCCATCTAGGGTCTTATGAATATAATGGTTACAATTTCAGCTACATTTTTATTATTTCTAGTAATAACATAATCGATGTTGCCCAATCTAACTTCAATCTCGATTCCCAAAATGATCCTCAAATTGTACTAGAGTCTGATGAAATCGTTATCAAGACCGAAGAAGATGTCGATAATACCAACTACGATAGCACCAAAAGAGAGGAACCAATCCTTGAGTACCACGGTGCACCACTTGCCATCAACTTAGATCTTTCAAAAAAAGAAGAAACACTGGAAGATTCAATAATGATATATCAAAAAGAAGAAATTACAGAAGTAAACTTAAGGAGCGGGAGAGTCTTACCCCCGAGAGTAGCTCCAACGGATAAAGGAAAGCAAATAGTAGCTCAAGAGGAGTTACCTCCACCTCCGCTAGTGGAAGAACCACATAACAAAGATAAAATTAAAAGATCATACAAAGTGGTTTACAACCTGCTAGCTCATCTTAGGAAGTTGCCAGCCATATTAAGCATCTACGACACTCGAATCCTATCAAAGGAGATGAGAGAGTCTCTGGTTACAACTTACCTTAAAGGTTTAGTAATCTGAACATAATTTAATTGGTAAATTTGCTTTGCCTAATTGGCTAGCACATCCTTGAACGAAGTTTGCTCATTGAAAGAACAATTTGGGGTAACCTTCACAGATGAAGACTTGTTGCTCGATATCGCCAACCATAATCGTCCACTCTAAATCTGCGTTAACATCGGCAGATTTGTTTTGTCCAGAGTTTTAGTAGATCCTGGAGCATCCCTCAACTTGATGAGTCTACGGACATTTTTCTATTTGGACATTGAAGTCCAATAGCTTACAGCAGATAAAATGATGTTAAGAGGATTCAACCAAAAGAGAGAGAGCCCTTGGATCAATTACATTACTTATGAAGGTTGGAGAACTAGTAACAACCGCTAAGTTCCATATCATTAACACCGAGACCTCTTTCAACGCTCTACTTGGTCGACTATGGATTCATGAACACAACATGGTTCCACCGTCTCTACATCAGTGCATTAATTACTACAAAGATGGGCAAGAACATTGCGTCAAGAGAGATTTACAACCGTTTTATGTTCATAAAGTTGGTATTCATGAAGATGTTGCCTACTACGCGCCTCCAAAGAAAACTGTCTTCTCTCATAAAATTATGACAAACAAAAGTGAATATTCAGAAGAATCACAAAGAGGAAACCATTCAACTCTGCTTCAGCAATCTTCCACCACTCTTTTGTAATAAATTGGTGAGGGTTCTTTTAGTTCGCGCACCCGAGATCGAGGTCGAGGACATGGACGAGGAAGACCCAACTCAATTGTAGAACAGACTAGACAGAACATCTACATTGGTGATGAAGAAAGTTTTAAAGATGAAATAATGATGATAAAATAGAAGAAACCTCAGTATGAGATGTCCTTAGAAGATACGAAGAAAAGTGAATATGAGATAATGTATGATCAGATAAACCACTATGTGAATGCCATGACCCTTACTTTGATTCTCCCTCAAACGGTTGAGATTTTAGGGGTCAAGGAAGTCTGTAGCATTGGTTCAAAGCCAATCAAGTTTTATCATGCTTCTTCTTCTACTAATCTTAAAAATCATGTAAATTTGGATAATGGTTTCAATGAATTAATGGAACTTTCTTTTGGTTATTTTTTGCCTTGTGTATAAAAGTTTATTCAACAGGGACATTTGCCAAAACAAATGCCAAAAGACAAACTAAAACTCTTTAAAAAATTATGGGATGTTAAAATTCAAACTCCCAACTCGAAAGAGGGTCTCAGATTTGGTTCAGTTGGACTAATAGATGATTCAAATTTTTGCAAGGTTGTTACTAGTGAGTCAGAAAAGGATTAGATCTATATGGAGGATGACTCTACTGATCAGTTAATAGAAGATGCTCTGACAAAATTTGAGGAGGAAATTAAGGGTCTGTTTGGCGCAGCTGTTGATTATTCATAATCTGCTGATAAGCATATTATTCTGATAATCTGATAATCTATAGATTATCAGAATAATCTGTCTTGTTGTTTGGGGCAGCTTATTCAAGATAGCTTATTGGTGGTTAAATGGCATTCATGCCCCTTTGTGATAAAACTGTTTGGGGTAGCTTATTCAGAATAGCTTATTGGTAGTACTGGAGCATATGCAGAAACATGAAATCATCACAGATCATAACTAGAAGATGTCATACATTTCTCACACCCTCATGAGTACCAAGAGAACTAAAAAAAAGTACAAATACGAGTACAACTACAATCAGAAATATTAAAATGTTTAATTTTAGACTGTGGCTACGTCTCGCCTCATCTGCACTGTCAAAGTGAGAAAACACCGTATTCCCATGACTGCTGGCCGTGTCATATGAGGGATTGTCAGCCCACCGGAAAAAGTCACAACGAGCTGAAACACCCTTGGCACAACCGTAGAATTTCCTCCCAAAGCTATGAGACTGACGCGATGTGAGCAACAGAGCCGGTAAACCACAATAACACAAAAAACCTCTGTTTGTACCTGATATCCTATAAGTCATGTTTCTATAACTGTGAAAAAAAAAAGATTGTTAGTACCTATCCAAATAAAAGTAAATTTGACATTCAAAATTAATGTAGGAATAAAGAAAAGACTTGCTGGATTAGCTATCATATATAGCATCTGCTATAGACTCCCTCAGAGCAGCCATCTCAACTGCACCCTCACCATCCTGAGTTTCATATTCAATCGAGTCCATCTCATTATCAGCTAGAGA
>JXCR01148894.1:1089623-1102175 GCA_002079205.1 Phalaenopsis hybrid cultivar
TGATCTGTGTTGCTAAGCTCACCAGTGCTTGTAAACCTTTGGAAAAGTATCGACTAATGGTTTCTAATGAATGTTGAAATCGCTCCATAGCTCCTCTAACTGATTCATTCTGTGAGAGCATGTATAATGTTATTGCCAACACCTCTCTCGTTGTCGTTCTAGAAGAACCCTGTAGACCATGGTTCCGACATAACTTGTGTAGCAGATCGATAAAAATAGGTGCAGTCATTCTAAAAATATTGCTGAACCTTATCGGATGTCCAACAAGCATCTCACCCACCCATTTGTCCCCAATATAAGAGGACATCATGCGTGGTATCCGTCTATAACTGGAGCAGTAGTATTCCAGCAATAATATCGCTATAACAGCAGCTTATACCATTCTTTTACGATGGTCTTGCAGTGGGTGCATCCTGAAATGATAAATACATTAGGATGAAAGAAAATATGGAGAGGCGGCGACAAAAAATTGGAATAGTGAAAACATCAATTATTACTTAGCATCAAAAAATAAGTGACATAACATTTTGTGAAGATAGGAACAAAAATCAGACAATACATAACATCATAAAATAACAGTAGCTGCTGTAATAACAATACATATTTGATAAGTTTAATGAAAGATTAGTACAAACTGGAGTCATTTTTCAGCTATAACACGTAAATACTCAATGCACATCTCGGGTCGTAGTGCAATGAACATTTCCCTACGAGTAGGGTCCTCGAGCTTTTGAACACATTTTGCCTGAAAGCGCATATCGACTGCTACTTCTGGAATAGTATCTAAAATGGCCAGGCAGTCCCAAATCGTACTGTCAGGAGGATTCGGAGCTATGAAAGCTGCAATTAGTTTAGCAAATGAGCCTTTCACAAAACTGTCATTCTCTTTCTTCTTCCTTGTAAGTTTGGGCCTTTTGGACATGGAATTAGACTCCTCCATCTCTTTTTGGTTAATGCTAGGAATTTCTTCATCAGCCTATAACCTGTTCATGTGGCAAGTCATTTGACATTCCTATAAATCCCATCTTGCTTGGATTTGTTGCGTGCTTCCCAGTAGCGACAACCCCCTTAAACATGATGTCAAGTTTTGCCTCAAAATCTGGCTCAATTCCGCACTGCCTATATTTCTTCACTGCTGGTAATTCCTGTAACAAGCTTATTCAGGGGGATCAGTTTCTAAATAATTTGAGAAGTAATGTAATTGAAAAAAGAATATTAGAATATTACCTCAATTTTCTCAGTCCACCATTCAGCTGGAGTATCGATCGTCCTTTTAAATGGATCTCATCCCAACCCGCTAGAGCCATGTTTCAACTCTTTCCATAATTTCCATTCTTTTTTCAATTGGTCCCATTGTTTTTGAATTTAAGCTTGTCGTAATCCCTACCAGTCAATTCTTTAAATCTCCAAGCTATATTACTCCAACCTTCTTTATTCAAATACGTTGTTGGCCTATTCCCCAGTTCAGTTTCTTTAATGCATAAGTCACAAAAAATATTTGTAACTTCTTTATCCCGCATTGCAGACGGACTACGTTCAGTTGCCTTAGACATTTTGGTACTATTGGGAACAAATTAAAATAAGCACTATTGAAAGCAACCAACTTTTAAACAACAAATAGTCCAAAAATAAAAAACCACAACCAACATAATATCCACAACGTTGCAACGTATGAATAAAGAAAAATACATAAACACGAGAGATTTTAATGTGGTTCGGTCGGAGACCTACGTCCACAAAAGGAAACCCACGTAAATTTTATTAACGAAATTGAAAATTTACATATATGTGCTACCAAAAAAAGTACAAATACAAGTAGAACTATAATTCTCACATTGCACCTTAATTATAACATAGAACTATAACCAAATCGGAAGTGAAGTTCCAACTTTCAAGAGATAATCTCGAAGCGATGTTGATATCAATGACTTGTAATAATGATCAAATATCATATTTTGTAAGTACCTAAGCCTTCACTATCCTATAGGGACCAAGACCGACCTCCCCGTGGAATGAAAATATCTTGACTTTGAATGAAAACTGCAAAAGCTTAACTAAAACTGAAATCCAGTCCTATAGGGACCAAAATTGAGCCCAACAAATGGACAAATAACTTTCAGCATTGATTTGGGGAGCAATAAGAATAATAAAACTCAAGAATGAAGTCCCAAATCATCACTTCATTCAACATTTCATGTAGGTAAAAAAAACAGAAAAAAGAATTTTCCATAGCACCTCTCATGTGTTTCAGCTCCCCAATTCTATAACCATTCTCATTCATAACATTCAAGTTTATGCTTAGATGGTGAGAAAAGGAATCCAACAGAGCCTCAAATGATCACTTAAGGTGAAAAAGAAATAGATAAATATACACAGAGCTCCCTGTGGAATGAAAACTGCAAAAGCTTAACCAAAACTAAAATCCAGTCTTATAGGGACCAAAACCGAGCCCAACAAATGGACAAATAACTTTCAGCATTGATTTGGGGAGCAATAAGAATAATAAAGCTCAAGAATGAAGTCCCAAATCATCATTTCATTCAACATTTCATGTAGGAAAAAAAAACAGAAAAAAGAATTTTCCATAGCTCCTCTCATGTGTTTCAGCTCCCCAATTCTATAACCATTCTCATTCGTAACATTCAAGTTTATGCTTAGATGGTGAGAAAAGGGATCCAACAGAGCCTCGAATGATCACTTAAGGGGAAAAAAAAAACAGATAAATATACACAGAGCTCCCTGTGGAATAGAAACTACAAAAGCTTAACCAAAACCGAAATTCAGTCCTGTAGGGACTAAAATCGAGCCCAACAAATGGACAAAGAGAGTACATAAATTTTAGCATTGATTTGGAGAGCAATAAGAATAATAAAGCTCAAGAATGAAGTCCCAAATCATCACTTCATTCAACATTTCATGTACGAAAAAAAAAACACAAGAAGACCCCATAAGAATTATGTGATCTGTATGCAAATGCCCCGTGCTGTTTTTTTCCCGTGCTGTCCTCCAATAGAGCCTCAAATCATCAATTATGGTGAAAAAGTAAATACATAAGAATTATGTGATCTGTATGCAAATGCCCCTTCAAAAATAAGGATAACAATCTGCATTCAAAGATAAATCAAGAAGGCCCCAAATTGCCTTCAAAGATATGCAAATGCCCCTTCAAAAATAATAAAGCTCAAAGATATGTAAATCAAGAAGGCCCCAGACCTCAAAAGTAAAACAGATATTGAACAGAAAGGTAAGGTCTTGAAAACTCAACCTTTATCGAAACTAATAAAAAGAGATCTGAACATTTATATTAGTACCATGACCAGATCAATATAGAAGCTTCAAATAAAGCTTTTGGTTACTTCACGATATATACATAGCACAAAATTCTTATGTATTTACAAATATCCCTCCCAATCTTTCATATTTGCACACCTGGCGCAGAGATCTTTGGTATCACATAAAAAAAGCAATATTAGCACTTCGTAAAAGTGAAGTATGCCTTTTTTCTTGCATGGATTTAAAAAATGAAAGTGTTATGTGTGTAAATATGACAGTTTTCTATTGGATTTAGACAACAGAACTGGTGCTAGGTGTGTAAATTTTCCAATTTTCTATTGGAAACAATATCAATTCAAGCCTAAACTTAATAAGGTTATCAATTCACCAACACAGCCCGTTGATACCAAAGTTTCCTCGGCAAGAGCTGATAGAATAACAATGGTGGTTGCCGTAACCACATCAAAACAAAGTCCTTAGCAATATATTTTGGCTAAAAATGTAAAGAACAGAACCGCATAAAAAGAAAAATGAGCTCATGATTTCAACAGAGCCCAATTCCATATGTTTTAGCATTCAACAGAGCCCGATCCAGGGAAATCAAAATCCTCCCAAGCATTCTAGTATTCAATGTTTCCCCATTATTGAAAGCATCATTCCCAAGGGAGAAGGATCTTCCTTATCATTTCAACCGCAATAAAAATGGTAAAAAATCCCAAACATGAAAATTTGTAGAAAGAAGAAGAATCCTAACTAAACATTCTGCATCAAAAATTTCCATTGTTTCATTTATAACGACCATATGAACAAAAATTACTGTGAGAGAGATCGAATACGGCCTCCGAGAAGGAAGGAGATAGATATTGGGTAGGGCGAGAGTGTGAGGTCAAAAAAAATACCTCATATCGCGGATCACAGCCTCGTTAAGCTTAGGGCGAGGTCAAAACTGAAGGCGAGACGGGAAGGGCGAGGGCAAGGGGGAGAGACGGGAAGGACAGCACGGGAAAAATAACCTAAACGCGAGAAGCATACGCGGAACGGAGGTCCTGGCCGAATTACGCTCCTTTAAGGGAATTGCGATAAGAAAACGAAGCGTTTTCAAAACGTTCCATGCGAACGTTATTTTCAAACAGAATGGTGGCGTTTTCAAAACGCCGCCGCTTCCAATAAGCGCTCTCAAACGGACCCTAAATCACCTGTTGATGAATTGAAGGAAATTAACCTCGAGATTGAGAAAAACCCCGACCTAAATTTATAAGTTCTCTACTCAACGATGAAGAATCTTTAGAGTTGATTAAACTATTAACAGAGTTCAAAGATTATTTTGCATTGAGTTATGATGAAATGTCAGGACTGTCAGAGAGTTTGCAGTACATAAACTCGGGGCAGACAGAGATATAAACCCAGTGAAATAAGCTCCTAGAAGGATACACCTCGAAATAGAGGAACAAGTCATCACCAAGGTGAAGAAATTAATAGACGCTAACTTTTAAAAAAAAGCGCAATACTCCACATGGGTAGCCAACATTGTGCTGGTTAAGAAGAAAAATAGACAAATACGTGTTTGTGTCAACTTTAGAGATTTGAATAAAGCATGTCCAAAGAATGATATTTCATTACTGATACCATAAATGATGGTGGATATCACTTCGACACAAGAGGTTTTCTCTTTCATGGATGGATCGTTAGGATATAACCAAATCAAGATGGCCTCAGAAGATGCAACACTTACAGCCTTCAGGACACCTATCGATATTTTCTGCTACACAGTGATGTCATTTGGCTTAAAGAACGCTGGAGCAACATTCCAACAAGCTATGATAAAGATTTTTGATGATATTATTTACAACTAAGTTGAATTTTATGTGGATGATTTGGTCATCAAAAATAAATGAAAAATAGTTCATTTGTACTATTTGAGGATTGTGTTCGAATAGTTACGATGATATGACCTTACAATGGATCCCTTAAAGTGCGCCTTTGGTGTTACCTCCGGGAAATTTCTAGGATTTCTTGTCTGTCATCGGAGAGTTGAGATCGACCCGGATAAGGTTAAAGCTACCTTGGAAATGCCTCTACCCAAAATCTCGAAACAATTACATTCTTTTTAAGGGAAGTTAGCATATCTGAGATGTTTTATTTCTAATCTCTCAAGTAGGTGTAAGCCCTTCTTAGCATTAATTAAAAAGGATGTCAAATTCATTTGGGAAGAGAAATGTGAGTGGGTCTTTGAGGTCGTTAAATAATATTTAATGACACCTCCTGTTTTGGCAGCCTCTATCCCAGGAAAACCTTTGATACTTTATACCGCGGCCTTAGATGACTCGCTCAGAGCCCTCTTAGTCCAAGTCAATGACAAGGGTAAGGAAAATGCATTATACTGTTTGATTCGCCGCCTAATACCGATGGAGATAAGATATCCACCTATTGAGAAGCACTTTCTAGCTTTGATTTTCACCATCCAAAAGCTTAGACATTACATGTTTTCTAATAAGATTACCCTAATCTCAAAAGTTAATCAGTTGCAATATTTGATGACCCAACCAATACTCTTCTGACATCTAGCAAGATGATCAATGATTTTATTGCAATTTGATATAACTTTTGTTCCCCTTCATGCTATCAAGAGACAGATTTTAGCAGACTTTCTCGTTGCACACCCACTTCCAACTGGGTTGCCTCTTAATGAAAAACTACCAGATGAACATATATTACAAATGGAATTCTCCAGTGTGCAAGGGAGATGTACTTTGATGGAGCTTCGTCAGCCAGGAAAGACAAAGGATCAGGCACAGTTGTACCAGGCAAAGCAGGAATTGGTTTGATCTTTATCACGCCAAATAAGGGTATGCTGAGGTTCTCATACAACTTGACAAAGCCATGTACCAAAAATGAAGTAGAATATGAAGTGCTAATTACCGGGTTAGAGTTGGCAATCTCAATGAACATAACAGATATTGTCATCTATGGCGACTCACAACTCGTCATCCAACAATTCACCTGACGATTCAAGATTTTGAAACTAAGGTTAGCAGAATATCATTAGTACACAATGAAGCTATTGGAGTGAATTATTAATGTAATTTTCTACCGTATTCCTGTGGAAGATAATTCCCATGTTGACGCTCTATCAAAAATTACTAAGGAGCTAGCATGTCCCCCAGAGGATTCCATTAATATTACAGTATAAGGAAGACAAGTTTTGTCTCAAGTTGACCTCGACAATCTATGCAAGCTTGGAAAAGAAAAAGAAATGATGGTTGCGGTTGCTAATAACAATGAAGATTGGCGCAAGCCATTAATAGAACATTTGCATATTTGAAAGCTGTCAGAGGACAAGTCAGTAACACACCACATCAAAAAAGGGCTATATCATATGCTCTAGTAGGAGATGTCCTATACAAAAGATCATTGACCAGATGTGGCTACGATGTTTAAGTAAAGTAGAAGCACAAAATATTATCAACACAGTACACACCAGATTATGTGACGCTCACCAATCAAGGCCAAAGATGAAAACAAAGATCAAGAGACTTGGATATTATTGGCCGACAATGATGTTTGACTGCATGAATAGAAATAAAAGATATCACCAGTGTCAAATACATGTGGTAGTTTTACACCAACCTCCAAAGATGCTACACTCAACCATTGCCTCGTAGCCATTCGAGTGTTGGGGCACCGACATAATAGGTCCGATATACCCTTCGTCTTCCAAAAGACATAGATTTATACTTGCTGCTACAGATTACTTTTTCAAATGGGCAGAGGCAGAGTTATTACGAGAGGTTACGGTACAACACACCCTTCAATTCTTCAAAAGCCAAGTCGTCTACCATTTTTGAGTTTCCCACAAAATAATCTCCAACTATGGAACAGCCTTTAAAAGCACCAAAATCAATAATTTCATCAAACAACACATGATAGAATAGAGATACTCTACAATTTTATGTCCTAGGAAAAATGGCCTGACTGTGGCCTTCAACGAGTCACTGGTATAGATTTTGAAGAAGAGACTGAATTAAAATAAAAGAGATTGGCATAACAAATTTTGAGAAGCTTTGTGGGCTTACCGGACAACGTTCAAGACTCCCACTCAGTGCACACCCTACATGCTTGTGTACTGGTCTGAGGTCTTACTACCTTTAGAAGTTCAGATGCCATCTCTCAAAGTCGCTGTCACCAATTAAATTATAATAGAAGAAAGTGCAAAACTCATACTTGAACAACTAGAGAGTCTTGAGGGAAAACGACTAGAAGCACAACAATATTTGGAACTTTACCAGGAAAAGATGGTACAAGCTCATGACAAAATGGTACAAGCTCAAGGACATTCAAAGTTGATGACCTTAGCCTTGTTCTTAAAAGACCCATTCTTGCACGCTACAAGTTAGGTGGAAATTTGAGCCAACTTGGGAGGGACCATTTGTAAAAGAAAGGTCTTCGTAGGAGAAGCCTACCAGCTAGTAGATTTCCATGGTGAGAGACCTATGCTGCCAATCAACGGACGATACCTGAAGACATACTATGCAACTTGACATTGCTTGACATCGCTTAATTTGAAATTTCAAAATTTTAATTGTTCTGGGGTTATCTATTTGGCCAAATGTCTGTGATCGGGTCCAATATTTTGTAATAATATTAACCTCAATTTGATGAAAATTTTTTGAAATTATACACTTCAATTTTCTCTTTTTTTAAAATTTGATATTCTACTAAAAACAAAATACGTACATAAATAAATAAATTTCTCACCAACATAAACTAAAATTTTATTTAATAAATACTTTGTTTTGTTCTTATTCATGCTAAGTTTCAGCTCACTGATATTTTTCCTGACATCTGAAGAGAAATGTCAAGCTAGAAGCTGATCTTTGCTTTTAAAGATGGTTGGAACCTCGCTGAGAGTGTCGCAGGGTGACACCATAGACTTCGACATGGACTTCAATCAAGTCGATGAGGACTATGAGGGTCCTCTGGTGGATGTGGTTAGCCTTCAGAAACAAGAAGGGCTACCATCGCTGCTAAGCTTAAGCACCAGAGACAGTTCCTCACTTAATATGAAAAAATGTGATAGTACAACAAGACCTGAGGGAGGGGACTAGTCATCTACCGTCTATGATAGCTACGCTGACTGGAGGCTGATCCTGACTTAATGCTTATGCACAGTATAACAATAGTTCTGATGGTATTTTTCACTTATATTTCCTTATTTTGCACCAAAACCAAAAACTTGATCCTGAAGAGAAATAAGAATTTAACTTTTTAATTTATATATATTTATATTGGGATACTACGCAAATATATGTATCATTATCAAGTAATATATGACTTTTTGATTAAGACCTGAATATCGAACCCACATGGAAGATTATGCAATATGCACTTTTTAGAAAGCTTTTCTATTTTTAAAAAGATAATTACTTAAACTAAAAATGATTTTTGCAGGAATTTAAAATTTAAATATTTTTGGTATTTTTCATATTTTAACAAAACAGTAACAACTTAAAAAGAAAACTAAAATTTTTGTAGAAGAAAAGCACTTAATATGAAAATATCTTTCTTCTTATCATGAATCAGTAATAAGTATAGGAATTCTATTGTTGAAAGTATGCAAATTGTGTTTTTCCAAATAGGAGCAATAATATTATTTACCCTTACTAGAGATGCTATAAAGAACATTGGCTAACAAATTTTGTTGTGCCAAATAGAAGCAATAATATTCTTTACCCTTACTAGAGATGCTATAAAGTAGTGAAAAGTACTTAATATGAAAACTTCTTCTTCTTATCATGAATCAGTAATAAGTATAGGAATTCTATTGTTGAAAGTATGCAAATTGTGTTTTTCCAAATAGGAGCAATAATATTATTTACCCTTACTAGAGATGCTATAAAGAACATTGGCTATAGTATGCATATTGTGTTGTGCCATATAGGAGCAAAAATATTCTTTATCTTTACTAGAGATGCTATAAAGAACATTGGCTAATTTAAAGTTTAAATAGTTTTGAAGACCGGTTAGGCAAGAAAGATACTAGCTCTCACTCTAGAGTTCCCTTGATTCCCTCCACCTGGGGGCTAACGATCTCGTATCGGAACCTAAAATAATAAAACAAGTTGGGAGCTTTAACCTGCCACTTTAAAGTCCTCTAACTCTACACCCATCAATGAATATTTCCTTATTTATTTGCACTCAACATAAGAATTACATTTTCATTCATACAACCTCATGTGATTCTTTCCAATTATTGACTGAGACAATACGCAATTCATCAAACCTCATGTGATTATTTCCAATTGTTGACTAAGATAATACCAGCCCGGTTCTTACATGTTCTCAAAATAAATTTTAACATCTAGATTGACCAAATCAAGAAGTAAATGAATTGCATGGATTTAAATCATCACAACTTCTTCCAACATGAGAGATCAATACTCTCCACAACTTCCATCCAAAACTTAATTACTAATCATTTTAAGAAGAAAGAAAAAACTACTCAGAATCCATGAAGAAAACAAAACCACACTTCTCATTTTAAGAAGAAAGATAAAGAAAACTACTCAGAATTCATGGAGAAAACAAAACTACACTAAGAAATCATTGTCAAACTAACAATAAGTCTCGATTAAAGCCAAAAGTAGTCTAAAACAAAAAGACAAAAACTTATCTCAAGTCTTTCACCAAATGCTTGAAGTTCCTTTGAATCTCTTCTCTTTCACAATCACTAAAAAAAATAACAAAAACGATAAAATAAATAAAAAGTGGTTCCTGAAAATCTCTCCGAACTAACTCCCCAGAGAAGAACTTTCAAAAACTGCCCAATATTTTCAAGAATCTTTTCTAAGTCCTCCCTTCTTTCTTTTATAGTTTTCCAAGAGGTGCCTTGGGATCTCTTCCAGGTCTCTTTTCTAAGTTTTCTCTTAATTCTTTTGTAGTTTTCCAAGAGATGCCTAGGGATTTCTTCAAAATGTGTCTTGATTCGATGTATTTTCCCAAGAGACGCATCCTTTCATGATAATTTTCATCCATGGTGGTTACAACTACCTATTAAGCCAATGGGTGCCTTAAAAACCTCTTCGAAATTTGTGTAAACCGATTTTACTCGTCTAGTCACTACCACTAGCGCTTAAGTACAGGGTCTCGGTGCTTAAATGCGGCCTTCTCTGCTTAACCGGCGCTTAGGCGCCAAAACACTTTTGCACAATTTTTCACATTTTTGCTCCAAATTTGATCCTTTTTCACTCTTTTAAGTATTTTTTTTCCATTTTTACCTGTATCTGCAAGAAAAAAAACAAAAATACCTTCCATTAAAGAGCAATATCTAAAAAATAGGTACAAAAATGTGTCTAAAAATACTATATATTTTAGGTGTATCAAAATTTCCCAAACTTAAAATGTTACTTATCCTCAAGTGACACTTCAATCTTTAAAAGCCAAATATGTATGATATGTATATGAGTTTCTTTAAGAGTTACTAAAATTTAGATTTATAAATATAGTAGTCCAATTTAGAAAAAATAATTAGTAAATGAGACCAACTTAAAGTTTAAAAATTTTTAATGTTATGAACTATGAAAATATGAGTTCTTATCTGATTCAGAAATATTGTAAGTTCTCCAAATTTAGATTTTAGTTCTTTTATTTTCTCAACATAAAATTTTTTATTCAAAATAATTTTACTTACTATATTATATTTATAAGCTTACGATTTTATCAAGTCTTGTACTTTAAAAGATCAAATATAGAACAAATTTTATATTCCACAATAATCCTTAAGCTTCTCCTCTCTTACATTTCTTTTCTTTTTCTTTTTTTTTCTTTTTCTTTTTCTTCTTATTTTTCTCTATTTTTTTCTTTTCTTTTTTCTTTTCTTTTTTTCTTTTTCACGAAATGATTACTATATCTGGATAGGTTTTTAATGATTTTGAATTCCACTTCTCCTTTCCTTAAGTAAAGTCTTGATATAAAACTTTTACTTATAAATATAATAATAGTTTTAAAAATCATTTTAATAAATGAAATTTAAGTATTAAAAATAAAAGTCTAAATTATCTAAATTTTTCAAAAATACAATTTTTCTTAAATATAATTACTTATATTAATCATTTTCTCATCTAAAAACTTTTTAACTTAATTTTCTTACTAAAGATAGTCACTTATATTAATCATTTTCTATACTAAAAATTTTTAACTTTATGTTTTTCTTCTTTACGTAAAATTTTAACTAAATTTTCTTGCTCATTTATAAAATAAAAATTTACTTCCCTAATATAACTTCATATACATAATCAATTTTTCTTTTAAAATTCAAATTCATTTGTAGTNAACTAAATTTTTTTACTCATTTCTAAAATCAAATTTTACTTCCCTAATATAGCTTCATATACATAATCAATTTTCCTTTTAAAATCAAATTCACTTGTAGTACATTTGAGACCAAATAAAATTCCAGGTTTGAAAATATTTTTCATCCCCCCAAAGCTAAATTTTTAACAGTTTAAACAGTTTAGCATCAGATAATATATAAGCAGGAATGAAAATTTAAATAACATGCTAATAGAATTTCTTACATCATAATTATACAAGTATAAAACTAAAGACAAGAGTAAAATTAATTTTGATTAAATTTTCTATATTTTCATTTTACTATAACATGTAGAGATTCAAATAGACTTCTAAACAGTGGGTATAAAGCCAAGCAATACACTAACATGATAAAAGAAAAATATAGGGTAACAGTTTTTGAATTTCAAGTTTAAGATCTAAGCTAGCAAGATTTTCTATTTTATAACTGATATAAAATTAAGTTAAGTTCTAAACTAACTAAATCACAGTACTAAACACAAAACAACAACTACTACCCTAAAATTTTAAAATAAAATATTAACTACTACAAACGTCATAGTAATAATAAAACATAAACGTCCAAAACACAAAATAGTCCAAAACAACACACAGATGCAAATGTAGCAAGATCAAACCACATAGTTCACATCATATTACAATCATAAAATTAATCTCTCAGCTCTACTCTTCATCCTCAGAATCCGCGTTGTATCATTTTTCTACAAGCTCATAATCAGGATATCGAGGATAAGGAGGAAATTGCACTCCTTGTTCAGCTCTAATCAGGCTCTCCAAAGATGCATGAAATTTCTCTTCATAATCACTCTTCCTTCTATCATAACTTAGTATGATCTGCAAAACACTCTAAATTTTGTACCTTATCAGCGGTAAAATTGATATTGTCCATCACTTATGCAATAACTCATCCTG
>JXCR01148894.1:1104358-1122640 GCA_002079205.1 Phalaenopsis hybrid cultivar
ATTTTCTCTAAATCTCTCTCTTTCTTAGACTTTTAGGGCTAAAAATAAGCTGGGGTGAAATTCCTTCACAAACCCCTTCTATTTATAGGCCTAATTCCCCCTCATAACTTCTAGGCACGACTAGAAACTGCCAAGACATGTTTATTCCAACTAAATTGCAGTTACACCTTCTAGAAATCAAAATTTGCACATGTGATTAAATTGCAGCGCTTAAGCTACAGATATGGCACTTAAGCGCCAGTGCACTTTTTTGCACCAGTCAACTTAACGTCCAAATTCTCATTCTAACATGTCTAGGTCACTAAATAAAGTCTAAAAATTATTACTAGCATATAATAAACTAAAAAATACTAACACAAATTTCTTAATCAGACTCAAAAAAATAATCAAAACTAAAACACACTGATAACAATGGGTTGCCTCCCACAAAGCGCTTGGTTTTACGTCCTCAGTCCGACGTAACCAGTGCTCATTCTGGTTGACCCAACATCATTCCATCATTATATTTATGCTGATCTCTTATATAATAAGATTTCAGTCTATGTCCATTCACTTTAAAGATTTTCTCGGAATTAGGATCTTTAATATCCACAAGTCCATAAAGAAAAATTTTTATCACAACAAATGAGCCCATCCACCTGGACTTAAGTTTTCTTGGAAATAATCTTAACCTTGCATTATATAGCGAAACTTGTTGCCCTGGCTGAAAATTTTTAGTAAGAATCTTTCGATCATGCCACATTTTCATCTTTTCTTTATAAATCTTAGCACTCTCATAAGATTCATTCCTTATCTCTTCTAAAAGCTCATTTAATTGTAACAATCTTTTCTCACCAGCATCTTTTAAATTATAATTGAACTCTTTAATAGCCCAATATGATTTATGCTCAAGTTCAACTAGTAAGTGACAAGCTTTCCTAAATATTAGCCTGCGTGGGGACATTCCTATAGGAGTTCTATATGCAGTCCTAAAAACCCACAAAGCATAGTCAAGTTTGACTGATCAATCCATTTTTGTTGGATTCACAGGTTTTTTCATAATTATTTTAATTTCCCGATTGGATAATTCTGCCAAACCACTTGTGTGAGGATGATAAGCAATAGAAATCCTATGACTTATATTATATTTCTATAACAACTTCTCCGTAATGGCATTTCTGAAATGACTTCCCCCATCAGTAATGATAACTGTCGACATCTCAAATCTACAAAATATGTTCGTTTTCAAACATTTTGCAACACTTTGAGCATCACATCAAGGTAAAGCAACAACTTCTATCCATTTGGATACATAGTCTACTGCTAACAGAATATATAAATTTCTAAAAGATTGTGTAAATGGTCCCATGAAATCTAATCTCCAAACATCAAATATTTCAACTTCTAGCATATAATTTAGGGGCATCTCATTTCTTCTAGAAATATTGCCTACTCTTTGACATGTATCAGAAGTTTTGATATAAGCATTAACATCTCTAAAAATTGTAGGCCAACAAAATCCAGTTTGTAGAATTTTTTATGTTGTTTTATCAACACCAAAATGTCTCCAAAAATCAGAATTATGACATTTTTGGATAATTTCATAAGTTTCTTCTAATGGTACACATCTTCGAATGATCAGATCCTTTTCTTGTTTATATAAATATGGGTCATCCCAAAAATAAGTCTTAGATTCAGAAATAAATTTCCTCATTTGTTGGTATGTCCTTCCATAAGGTTTAAGATCACTAACAATATAGTTCACAATGTCGGCATACCATGGAACACGCCACTCATTTACAGTGAACAATTTTTCATCTGGAAAATGTTCATTATTTCTTTTTCAAAATAGAGTGGTTTTTCTAATTCAAGCCAGGACAAATGATCGACAATTTGATTTTCAGTTCCCTTCTGATCTACTTTTTCAAAATCAAAATCTTGTAAAAGAAGAATCCATCTTATAAGCTTTGGTTTAGCATCCTTCTTTTTTTTTAAATACTTAATAACAAAATGATATGTATGCACTATACAATGAGTTCCAATCAAATATGATCCAAATTTATCAAAGGCATATACTATAGCTAATAACTCTTTTTCAGTTGTTCTATAATTAATTTGAGTTTCATCAAGAATTTTACTAGCATAGTAAATAACTTTGAAAATTTTATTATATCTTTGTCCTAAAATAGCTCTAATAGCATAATCACTTGTATCACACATAAGTTCAAAAGGTTTTCCCCAATTTGGTGAAACTATAATTGGTGCAGTGATTAATTTTTCTGTTAATAATTTAATAGCTTTTAGGCATTCCTCATCAAAATTGAAAATTGCTTCTTTCTCCAGTAAATGGCATAAAGTCTTAGCAATCTTATAAAAGTCCTTAATATATTGCCTGTAGAATCCAGTATGTCCTAAAAAACTCCTAATTTTTTATACATTTTTTGGATAAGGTAAATTAGCGATCACTTGAATTTTAGCAAGATCTATTTCCATACCATTTTCTGATATTTGATGACCTAATACAATTCCTCTTGTTACCATAAATTGGCATTTTTCCCAGTTAAGGACTAAATTTATTTCTTCACAGCACTTAAGAACTTTAGATAAATGTTCTAAACATGAGTCAAATGAAGTTCCAAACACTGAAAAGTCATCCATAAAGACTTCAATCCCTTTTTCAATTAAATCACAAAAAATTACCATCATACATCTTTGAAATGTAGTAGGGGCATTACATAAACCAATGGGCATTCTTCTAAAAGCAAAAGTAGCATAAGGACTCATAAATGTTTTTTTCTCTTGATCCTCAGGAGATAATTGAATTTGGTGATAACTGGTATATCCATCCAAAAAATAAAGGTATTTGTGCCCAGCTAGTCTATCCAGCTTTTGATCTAGAAAGGGTAGTGGAAAATGATTTTTTCTAGTGGAAAAATTTAATTTTCTATAATCAATGCATATTCTCCACACTGTAACTTATCTAGTAGGTATTAACTCATTATTCTCATTCACAGTTACAGTTACTCCTCCTTTCTTAAGAACACAGTGAATTGGGCTAACCCATGCAATATCTGAAATAGGGTATATAATTCCAGCATCTAACCACTTTAAAATTTATTATTAACAAACTCTTTCATAACAGGATTTAATCTCCTTTGTGGATCAGCCCTAGGTTTGCAGTTTTCTTCCAGATTAAATTTATGCATATAAAGTGAAGGACTGACTCCTTTAATATCAGCAATTGTCCATCTAAAGGCTTCCTTATAATTTTTCAGAATTTTCATCAGCTTTTATTCTTCTTGCTTTGTTAACTTTGAGGAAATTATAACAGGTAAAGTAGAGCAATCTCCTAAAAAGGCATATTTTAAATGTTCAGGAAGTAATTTCAACTCAAGTTCTGAAGGTTTTTCAATAGATGGACAAAATGATTTATCTTTGTATATCGTGTCCAAAATTTCAAAACTTTCTTAAACATAACTTGAATCTTTCTTTAAAAAGTTTACACATTGATCTAATTCCTCTTCTTGCTCGTGTTCCAAATCTTTTTCTTCAAATTTTTCTTCAAAAGTAGTCTTGAAATGACATTGGCTCAGATATCTTATAACATTCATTATATAACATTCATCATCTTTACCTTTTGCGTGGTATTTCATTGACTTTGAAATGTTAAAAGTAATAGTTTGATCATTGACGGACATTATTAATTCCCCTTTCTGCACATCTTTCATTGCTCTTCCCATGGCTAGGAAAGGTCTTCCCAAAATGATAGGTATCTCTTTATCTTCCTTCATATCTAGCACAATGAAATCAACTGGAAAGATAAATTGATCCACTTTCACTAGGACATCTTCTATAACTCTTTTAGGATAGGTTATTGAACAAGTTGCTAATTGCAAAGTTACAGTAGTAGAGGTTATGTCTCCTAATCCAAATCTTTTAAATATTGATAATGGCAAAAGTTTAATGCTTGCACCTAAATCACATAAAGCTTTCCCATAAAATTTGTCTCCTATTGCACATGGAATTGTAAAGCTGCCAAGATCTTTAAGCTTTTTAGGAAGTTTCTTCTAAATTATAGCACTATACTCCTCACTAAGTGCAACAGTCTCATTATCTTCAAACTTCCTTTTTCTATTGAGAATATCTTCATAAACTTTTCATAATTGGCATTTGTTCTAAGGCTTCATCAAATGAAATATTGATAGTAAGCTTCTTAAATATTTCTAGAAATTTTGAAAACTTCTTATCCAACTTCTGTTGTAGAAGTCTCTGAGGAAATGGAGGTGGTGGTTTTTTTAAATCAATTTTCAACGGAGAAATAGGTCTTTCAGAATCTTTCAGAGCGTCTCTTTTAATTCTTCAAATTCTTCTCTCTTTACTTAAATCTCTTTTTGAATCCTACCTTCCAACTCTCTTCCGCTTCTAAGTTGTATGGCTTTAACTTGTTCTTTTTCTGGTTTTTGGATTTGATTCAGTATTTCAACTCTCTTCCGCTTCTAAGTTGAACGACTTTTACTTGCTCTTTATTCTAGTCTTTTGGATTTGATTCAGTATTACTAGGAAGTGTTCCTTGGGATCTATTACTTAATGAACTTGCAATTTGCCCAAGTTGATTCTCAATATTTCTAATTGCAGCTTCTTAACTTTGTAACTGATTACCCATTTGCACACCACTTCTTCTATAGACAACTTCTTATCCTTAAATTGTGTATTACTATTGAAACTTAGAGGATAAGTAGATATATAATTATTATTCCCTTGGTTGTTCCAATTTCCCAATGGGTTTACTTGGTTTTTCCCCCATTGCTGATTATTACCACTTGAATTGTTATTCCAGTTAAAGTTGGGATGGTTCTTCCAACTTGGGTTATACTAATTGGAATATGGGTTATTTTGTTTATTATTTATGTCATTCAAAGTCTCTAATGATGTTTGAGAATCTACCATTTGGCCTAATAAATTCTCTTCAATCATGGAAATTGGTTGAGAAAAATTCATTCTAAATTGGTCTAACTTCCTTGAAATTGCAGCAACTTGATTTACTAACATAGTAAATGCATCAGTTTCATGAATATTGGCTACTTTCTTTAGATTCAACTCTCAAAAGGCCATTAAAAATTATTGGTAGTCATCTCTTCAATTAAAGCATAAGCTTCATGAAATGCTTATGACATCAATGAACCACCAACAGCGGTATCAATAATAGATCTAAGAGAACCAATTAATCCATTATAAAAATTTTGAATTATTAACCAATCTGGTATAGCATGGTATGGACACTTTTATAAGAGTTCTTTAAATTATTCCCATGCTTCATAAATAGATTCCCCTTCAAACTGATTAAAAGATGTAATATCATTTCTAAGCTTCGCAGTTTCTTATGGTGGAAAATATTTAGCAAGGAATTTTTGTGCTAAATCACCCCAAGTTCTAGCAAGGAATTTTTGTGCTAAATCACCCCAAGTTTTGATAGATCCAAGTGCTAATGAATTTAATCACATCATAGCTTTATCCTTCAGTGAGAAAGAAAATAACCTAAGTTTGATGGCATCATCTAAAACACCATCGTATTTAAATGTAGCACACAATTCTAAAAAATTGGTAAGATGTAAATTTGGATTTTTAGTTGGTGATCCCCCAAGCTAATTATTTGATACCATTTGGATAATAGCAGGTTTAAGCTCAAATGAATTAGCCACTACAGTAGGTTTTTGAATCTTACAATAAAGTTCATCTACAGTAGGGTTGGCATAATCTTTTAAAGGTCTAAACTCTCGATGAATTTCAGCATTTTGATTATTTTGGTTTGTCATTTCTGTATTTTTTTGGATTTTTTAAGATTTTTAATTTTTTTTGGTTTTTCTGATTTTTATAATAGTTTTTTCTAATTCAGAATCATAGGGTACTAGTCCTTCAGAACCTGAACTACGCATACAATAACATAAAATAAAACAAAACACACAAAATAAGATACAATATTTAAAGTTTAAATAAAACTTTATAAAATAGAAATTTACTTAGTTTTCTTCCCCAGTAACAGTGCCAAAAACTTGATCTCGTACCTAATGCTTATGCACAGTATACCAATATTTTTTATGGTATTTTTCACTTATATTTCATTATTTTGCAACAAAACCAACAACTTCATTCAAAAGAAAAAAAAAGAATTTAACTTTTTAATTTATATGTATTTATATTAGAATACCACACAAGTATATGTATAATTATCAAATAATATAAGACTTTTTTATTAAGACCTGAATATCGAACCCACAGGGAAGATTATGCAATATGCACTTTTAGAAAGTTTTTTCTATTTTTAAAAATATAACTACTTAAACTAAAAATAATTTTTGCAAAAATTTAAAATTTAATATTTTTGATATTTTAATGAAACAGTAATAACTTAAAAAGATAACTAAAGTTTTTGTAGAAGAAAAATACTTAATATGAAATTATATTTCTTCTTATCATGAATCAGTAAAAAGTATAGGAATTCTATTGTGGAAGTATGTAAATTGTGTTGTGCCAAATAGGAGCAATAATATTTTTTACCCTTACTAGAGATGCTATAAAGAACATTGGCTAATTTAAAGTTTGAATAGTTCTGAAGACCGGCTAAGTAGGGAAGATACTGCTCTCACTCTAAAGTTCTCTTGATTCCCTCCACCTGGGGGCTAACATTCTCGTATCAAAACCTAAAACAGTAAACTCTTCATGTTGAAAACTCTTCATGATATTCCTATATACCATTTTGAACCACTAATTTGGGCTTCGTCCAACCTTAGCCCAACCTTAGCCCAACCTAGATCTAAGTCTAGTCCAACATCCCCAAATTGAGCAAAATACCAAAATCTTTCAAATTGAGCTTCCAATTGAACTTAAAATTACTTCAATCGTTCATCAAAAATCTTCATGACAATCATTTACACAATGTCGGTCAATTAACTGAACTCAATGTCATGGCTAACTAAACCCAAACCCAACTTCTAGCCATTTGACCCAAATTGAACCCCTTCACTAAAAATTGACTTAGCCATGCCTACACCACCAAATTGATGACTCCACGCCCACCAAGTATACCCTTTGGACTAGGCTAAACCCACCTAAACCAGCCATAGTGAGCTATGGACCAATTGTCCCTTGATTTAAGGGATTTCACCCCATATTTGGCCTAAACTCAAATATCTTCTTCTTCATCGCTTGCCCTTAGGAGTTAACCATCATTTGCAGCTCTTTGATCCCCCTGAGTCAAGAAGTGACCAAAATCTAGTGAGCCACCACCTTAGCCGCCATAAATAGCCACCCCAAGGGAGCTCTAAATGGCCAAAACCTAAAATTAAACCTCCCTGACTTGGCTCACTCCCATTGGCCATTGGAGCCTTTCTTCCCTCCACCTCGGCAAGTTTTAGCATCCAACTTCAAGCCCTGACCTCCACCAAGAAGCCATGGCTTTAAATGGACCTCTCGACGACCTTGTGATCAGGAACCTTGTATTTTTGTAAAAAAATAATTATAATAAATTAAATACACTTAGAAAAATTATGAAAAGTGGTTCTCTATGTTCCTTGTGATCCGGGGCACTTAAGAAAAATAAAAGTTATTTTTAGTAAAATAATAGATTTTTTAGCCCTATTTTAAATTTAAAATAATTAAAATAATTAAAAATCCCAAAAATGTCAAAATATTTCAAAATGTGCCTAGTTGTGCTCTGATCACTTGGGACTCATTAAAATATTTTCCCTAATTTTTCTTAAGTTAAAAACAAAATTTTTTTAAGGCTTAAAAGTGGATTTTCCTCATTTTTTCCATTAAATTAGTTATAATAAATTAATTCAAAAGACCATGAATTTTTTTTTTAAGTATTTATCTAACTTAGGGAAACTTCTAATAATTTTATGATAAAAAAATCCTTATCTTGGGAAGCCAAATAAATTAATTCCTAAATATCTTATTTTCTAAATTTAAATAAACAATTAAATTAAATTAAATTTTTAGAAGTCCACATATTCTCCTCTAAACATTATAGTTACCTCATGGATATGACACTATAAACCCTCAAAGTCATTTGAGTTGTGTTTAATGAGGTATGAGGTGAAGTGCCTCAAGGGCAAAGTGGTAATTTTGGACTTTGGTGCCTTAATTAAAATTTAGGATTAACCAAGAGAAAATGGGCAATTTTGATCTTAATAAGCATGTTTGGGTGATTGAAATATAATGGGATTAAAAGGTAGAAACTCACTCGCCACCCTTGCACAACATCAACAAAATCATAATCCTCCTAACCTTCATGACTTGGAAGTTAATAAAGATGAAATGATTCTTAAGTGATTGGCTTAAGCTAGAATGATGATAATTTACTTGCCTTAAGCCCAAAGTTGAGGATGATTTGACCATTTGATATGAATACATATCACTTGAAATCAAAATTGTATAATCACCTTTTCACCTATCATGATTGTTAAAGGCTTAGTAATGACATAGGCTCGATGACTAAACTCAATCGATCGAATTTAGAAGACAACATAATTGGTGATTGAAATCTTTAGACAATAGAAGCCTGATCTTAATTGTGGGCACGATAATCTTAAATAACTTAGACCTGACTTAGGGGCACCCACTCACATAACTTTTAAATGAAACATCAATTGACTAATCGAGTATTTTACCCTTGGGATAATTAAATTGCTAAGTTTCACTGAGCAACGAGGTAATCACACTTCAACCTTGAATAATTGATGGAATAATATGATAAGTTCAAAATGAACTCAAAATAATTCAAGAGAGCCTCAAAGTAGTTTAGGGTCATTCCCTCAACACTTTAAAACCTTCTGGATATTTAGGAGAGCAATTTGAACTTGTCATATTTTTTTCTATAATTATCCACTTGGATCTTCCAAGATCCAACAAAATCATAGCTTGGGGTTTGGTAGCTAAACATTCATCTACTCTTACAATTCAAGTTCCTCACAATATTATATACATGTCTTGCAAGTACTGACCTTTCAGGAGGTGGAACGAGAAGACTCGCCATGTATGCTTTTCCAATTTACAATACTGTCTTTTATTGTATTTTCCACACTGTATTTTTATGCTTATAAAACTTTTATGTTAAGCAATGATGTCACCCAACATGAAAACCAAAACTTCTAGGATAGCCGTAAAACCAAAACTAAAATCAACCAAGTTAAAATTTACCGCCACAACATTCAAAACATAAAACATCTCAAAATTTATTCATAAAAATCACAAAATAATAATTGCAACTAAATTAAGATGTCTCTATCGGATGATCAGGAACCCCTCGGAGGAGGTAACCTAAGGTTGCTAACGAGACTTCCCATTGTCTAATTGAAAGTATGGAACTCATTGAGTTGAGTTTAGTAAATTCATTTGGACTAAGCGAATCCAATGGAAAATAGTGGTACAGGACGAGGGAATCGTAAGGTCTGAACCGGTGTTGCTCTAATCAACTTTAATATGCCCCATAATATTTAAATGACCATAACCATAGAAACATTTGATTTAACATTATAACTTGACACATTAGAAAACTTAAACTCGTAATGGCGAGGAGCTTGGAGCTCGCACTATGGGAAGAACGACCATCTTCAACAACAAGTGGATCAACAACAGCATATCTTTCCTTAGAATTAAACAACAAGTCATAGGATTTCAAGGTCATTTGGTTATGCAACATAAATCCTCACCTTATCTTTATGCTTTTATATAGCTCTGTTGTACAATATAAGCCCTAACTCGTCTTAGGATTCCGAGGTTATCGTTCGTCACGACCTAAACCCTCACATCTCTCAGGCTATTTTTTGTGATCATTTCACATAAATGTAAGACCTAAACAAATAAAATTGGCAAGATGAAACATTTAAATTATTTTTCCTCAAAACTGAAGCCAAACAATAGGATAGAATGGGAAGTCACCAAGGTTCTTCTTTGGATCTATGACATCCTCAAGTTCTTCCTCCGTTAGTTTCCTTCATAAATGTTCCAAATTTGAACTATTCACCTTTCACACCTCTTTATTTAATCTCATTGAAATGTCTTATCCTTTTGACCTCTTTGAAGATAACATTTCCTGATTTTTATCGAGAGTTTTCTTAGGTGACTTCGGTCATCTAAGATGTAATTAACTATAGGGGTTTGTCTTTATAGGAAGCTTTTCCAAACACAACTTAATATAAACACTATTTAATTCTTTGTATTAAATAGAGGAACTTGTCTGCAAATAAAATGGTTTTGCAGACCAAACGAATGTCATATATTTCTTAGTTTATTTAATTGAGTCTCATCCTCAAGTCATGTTTTTATCCTTCGGGATAGATAATTGAGGTATTGTGCTCTTTCATTTAAACTATAATGTATATATATATATATATATATATATATATATATATATATATATTAAATGTCTTTCCAAAGTGGGCGATGGGATTTTGATTATGACTGCTGACAACTTCCAACGGTTAACTGCTCAACCAAAATTATGTCGACAGCTCCTGGCGACTCCGCTGAGGAGTAGCTTTTCTCTCTACATTGATCAGGAAATATTATCTGCATATATCAGTAATGTGTCCATATCCCTCTTGGACCAATATACCTTCCTTACATTGGCATGCTTTACCCATTTCTGTCTTGGATGAGTACGGTCAACTCTTTTGGACTTTAGGGTCATCTGTTTGATCACCTTTGAACAAAGAGGTTCAGGAGGCCATTAAGGACTTTTTAATATTTGTGTGGGGAAGGACCCCCAATAGGTGTGTTGGTATACTAGTTCCACCTTGGCATTATGCGTTATTAAGTTGGTCCTGCACTGGGTCCTGAACTGCACTTTCTCCCTTTTGATTTTGATTTGTTATTTTGCAAATTAAATCAGATTGTGTTGTGCTGCGTTTGCTCTTTAAATTTCCTTATATTAATCTGAAGATTATATCCAAGATTTAAGGAGGTCAAAGCCCTTAGAAGTTGGGTACAAATAAATAGGGAAATAATATTATCAGTCATAGAATTGGAGATTTTAGAGTGACAGACTAAAATCCCCAATTCAGTCCTCTCGTTTGGGTGCTGAAGTGTAGATGTTAGCCCTCAGGTGAGGGGAATGTGGGAGCTCCGAAGTGTTTGGGTGTTGATGTGTAGATGTTAGCCCTCAGGTGAGGGGAACGTGGGAGCTCCAAAGTGTCCGGTATCCTCCCAGCCTAGCTGTAGATTCAGTAACCAAGCATAGGATTAGTCAATGTTCTTTATTCGGTATCCTCCCAGCCTAGCCGCAGAATCAGCCAAACATAGGATTAGTCAATGTTTTTTAAGGTATCCTTCCAGCCTAGCCATAGAATCAGTAACCAAGCATAGGATTAGTCAATGTTCTTTAAGTATCCTCCCAGCCTAGCCGCAGAATCAGTAAACAAGCATAGGATTAGTCAATGTTCTTTATGCCTCAGCCTAGCCGCAGAATCAGTAACTAAGCATAGAATTAGTCAATGTTCTTTATGCCTGGACCACTAGCCGCAAAATCAGTAACCAAGCATAGGATTAGTCAATGTTCTTTATGCCTGGACCAAAGATTAGCCGCAGATTCAGTAAACAAGCGTAGGATTAGTCAATGTTCTTTATGCCAGGACCAAAGGGACCACAGATTCAATAAACAAGAATAGGATTAGTCAATGTTCTTTATGTCTGGACCAAAGGGTATCGCAGATTCAATAAACAAGCATAGGATTAGTCAATGTTCTTTATGCTTGGACCAAAGGGTAAATACGAATTTAGCAAACAAGCATAAGATTAGTCAATGTTCTTTATGTCTGGACCAAAGGGTAAAGAATTCGGATTTAGTAAACAAGCATATGATTACTCAATGTTCTTTATGCCTGGACCAAAGGGTAAAGACAGAATCAGAGTGTAGATGTTAGCCCTCAGGTGAGGGGAACGTGGGAGCTCCGAAGTGATAGCCGGTATCCTCCCAGCCTAGCCACAGATTCAGTAAAAAAGCGTAGGATTAGTCAATGTTCTTTATGCCTGGACCAAAGGGTAAAGAATAAGTATGCTCCAATTTTCGTAGGATTAGTCAATGTTCTTTATGCCCGGAGCAAAGAGTAAAGAATGGGTATGCTCCTATTTGACACAATAAAATTTGAACTAATTCACTTTATCCATTTACTTTAATTTCTTGACAAGGAGAAGGATGTTTTCTTGTATATTTAATCACATTTAAACATTCATTAGTATCATTTAATTTAATAGTTATTAAAATTACATATTTATTTCAATTGCTTATTAGTGACAAATAAGCAAATTGAACTTGGTTGTTGTGATTAAAGTATTACTTTTCTAAAAATCTTAGTCTGTAGTTCTAAACTTACTCCCTGTGGGATCAATATCTAGGACTCCATTAGAGCCCTATATTACTTGAGCGATACGTATAGGTCTTAGTCCATAATTCTAAACTACTCCCTGTGGGATTGATATCTAGGACTCCATTAGAGCCCTATATTACTTGAGCGATATGTATATTGCTTTGATAAGTGTGACTTTACAATTATTGAATATTTATTACGTCCATATTTAACTTATACTTTTGAGCTTATATAAAGTCATCTGTCAAGTTTTTGGCGCCGTTGACGGGGAGTGAAAAAAATCACAATTAGAGTAACAGACAAATTAGGATTATTATAAAATTTTTACTTGAATTGCAACTTATTTTTATATTTAGTTAATTATATTACTAAGTACTGATTTCAAATTGTATGCGTAAATTTGGACCTGAAAATCTTATACCCTATGATTCGGAATTAGAACGTACTGTTAGAAGGATTAGAAGATTAAGAAGAAAACCTAGAAATTTTAATGCAATAGAAAACAACATGAACAATCAAGGAATAGAGAATGAACACCAACCTAGACCCCTACGAGATTATGCAAATCCTACAGCAGATGAAATTCACTTATCTATCCAAAATCCTGATGTACCTGCTAATTCATTTGAGCTTAAACCTGTTATTATCCAAATGGTACAAAACAATCAATTTGGAGGTACACCAAATGAAGATCCAAACTTACACCTTGCTAGTTTTTTACAACTGTGTGCTACTTTTAAATATGACAGAGTCTCAAACGATGCTCTTAGACTTAGACTTTTTCCTTCCTTTGTCACTGAGAGATAAGGCTAAGATGTGATTAAATTCGTTAGCACCAAGATCTATTAGAACTTGGGGAGAACTTTCACAAAAATTTCTATCCAAATATTTACGTCCATCCAAAACTGCTAAACTTAGAAATGACATAACATGGTTCTATCAGATTGATGGAGAGTTAATATATGAATCTTGGGAGAGATTTAAAGATCCTCTTAAAAAATGCCCTCATCATTCGTTACCAGATTGGTTGATAATTCAAACTTTTTATAATCGATTAATGGGATCTCTTAGATTGATTATAGATGTTGTGGCTGGTGGTTCGTTAATGTCAAAACCTTTTGATGAGGCTTATTCATTAATAGAAGAGATGGTTGTTGGTGGTTCTTTAATGTCAAAACCTTTTGATGAGGCTTATTCATTAATAGAAGAGATGGCTTGCGACTGGTGGTTCTTTAATGTCAAAACCTTTTGATGAGGCTTATTTGTTAATAGAAGAGATGGCTCCCAACAATTTTCAATGGCCCTCTGAACGGGTAAATCCTAAAAGAGTAGCTAGTATACATGATTCTGACCAAAAATTTTCAATGACCCTCTGAAAGGGTAAATCCTAAAAGAGTAGCTAGTATCCATAATTCTAATTTTCAATGGCCCTTTGAAAAGGTAAATCCTAAAAGAGTAGCAAGTATCCATGATTCTGATGCAATATCTATGTAGCTTCGCAGATTGCTGCAATATCAAAAATTAGATCATTATGGGATGAATTATTCTCCAACACCTCCTATGATGGAAGAATATTCATCTGGATAATTTGTGGATGTTCAACCTTCATATGAGACTATAAATGCTATTAATAGACCCAACAACCCTTATTCGAACTATTATAACCCAGGATGGAAGAATCATCCAAATTTTAATTGGAATAACAATTCTTCTACAAATCAACAATGGGCAAACAACCCAGTGAAACCATTATGAAATTCATCCAACTAAGGAAATGTTAACTATAGACCTTCTTATCTTCCAGGATTTAACAATAACACTCAAATTAAGGAAAAGAAGTTGTCTATGGAAGAGCTGATATGAAACATGGGTCAACAATTGCAGAATCAAGGAAATCAATTACAAATTCAAGGAAATCAATTATAAAATCAAGGCATTGAAAACCAATTGGGGCATATCGCTGTTGCGCTTAGTAACCGAACATTATAAACTTTTCCTATTACTGTGGAACCAAATCCTAAAGATCAAAGAAAAGAACAAATCAAAGCGATACAATTACAAAAAAGAATTGGAAACAAGAGTGCAAAAAGAAACAGAAACTGAAAAAGAGAAAGTGGATACCGCAAGAAGGATCATGAGTACCCAGATTTAGAGTATCCATTTACACCAATGAAAATTACTGTGGAGAGTGCAAAAAGAAATAGAAACTGAAAAAGAGAAAGTGGATACCAAAAAAGAGAAGGATCATGATTGCAAAAAGAAATAGAAACTGAAAAAGAGAAAGTGGATACCAAAAAAGAGAAGGATCATGAAGAGAAAGAGAAAGTGGATACCAAAAAAGAAAAGGATCATGAATACCCAGATTTAGAGTATCCATTTCCGAAAAAGAAAAGGATCATGAATACCCAAATTTAGAGTATCCATTTACACCAATGAAAATTACGGAGAACCTCCACCGCCGTTTCCGCAAAGATTGAAGCAACACAAATAAAATAAACAATTTTCCAATTTTTTAGAAATTCTTAAGAAGTTAACAGTGAATATTCCCTTCGTAGAAGCTTTAGAGCAGATGCCCAATNGCAGAAATATTTTAGTTTTTTAGATGGATATACCGGTTACCATCAAATTCTTATTGCTCCTAACGATCAAGAAAAGACAACATTTACTAGTACTTTTGGAACTTTTTCTTTTTGAAGAATGCCTTTTAGATTATGTAATGCACCTGCAACATTCTAGAGATGTATGATGTCCATAGTTAGTAAGTTAATTGATGATGGATTGGAAGTATTTATGGATGATTTCTCTGTATTTGGAACATCATTTGACGCATGCTTAAATTATCTTGAAAAAAGTTTTAGAGTTATGCGAAAGAACTAATTTGGTTCTAAATTGGGAGAAACGTCAATTTATGGTTGCAGGAGGAATTGTGTTAAGGCTTAAAATTTTGGAAGATGGTATGGAAGCAGGCCCTGCAAAAATTCAAGTTATATCTAAACTAACACCTCCTACTAATGTAAGAGAGGTTAGGACAGACCTTCCAAAAATTCAAGTTATATCTAAACTAACACCTCCTACTAATGTAAGAGAGGTTAGGAGTTTTATGGACATGTTGGTTTTTACAGGCGTTATATTAAAGATTTTTCAAAAATTACCAAACCTCTAGATTCAAGTTATATCTAAACTAACACCTCCTACTAATGTAAGAGAAGTTAGGAGTTTTCTTGGATTCAAGTTATATCTAAACTAACACCTCCTACTAATGTAAGAGAAGTTAGAAGTTTTCTTCGACAGACCCTGCAAAAATTCAAGTTATATCTAAACTAACACCTCCTACTAATGTAAGAGACGTTAGGAGTTTTCTTGGACATGTGGATTTTACAGGCGTTTTATTAAAGATATTTCAAAAATTACCAAACCTCTATGCCAACTTTTAGAAAAGGAACTGTGGAATGTAAGAGAGGTTAGGAGTTTTCTTGGACATGTTGGATTTTACATGCGTTTTATTAAAGAATATTTTTGAAAATTACCAAACCTCTATGCCAACTTTTAGAAAAGGACAAGAAATTTGAATTTACTGAAAAAAATTTACCAAACCTATATGCCAACTTTTAGAAAAGGACAAGAAATTTGAATTTACTGAAAGCTGTTTAAATGCCAGCAGACCTTCCAAAAATTCAAGTTATATCTAAACTAACACCTCCTACTAATGTAAGAGAGGTTAGGAGTTTTATGGACATGTTGGTTTTTACAGGCGTTATATTAAAGATTTTTCAAAAATTACCAAACCTCTAGATTCAAGTTATATCTAAACTAACACCTCCTACTAATGTAAGAGAAGTTAGGAGTTTTCTTGGATTCAAGTTATATCTAAACTAACACCTCCTACTAATGTAAGAGAAGTTAGAAGTTTTCTTCGACAGACCCTGCAAAAATTCAAGTTATATCTAAACTAACACCTCCTACTAATGTAAGAGACGTTAGGAGTTTTCTTGGACATGTGGATTTTACAGGCGTTTTATTAAAGATATTTCAAAAATTACCAAACCTCTATGCCAACTTTTAGAAAAGGAACTGTGGAATGTAAGAGAGGTTAGGAGTTTTCTTGGACATGTTGGATTTTACATGCGTTTTATTAAAGAATATTTTTGAAAATTACCAAACCTCTATGCCAACTTTTAGAAAAGGACAAGAAATTTGAATTTACTGAAAAAAATTTACCAAACCTATATGCCAACTTTTAGAAAAGGACAAGAAATTTGAATTTACTGAAAGCTGTTTAAATGCCATCTATGCCAATTTTTATAAAATGACAAGAATTTTGAATTTACTGAAAGGTGTTTAAATGCCCTTAAATTATAAAAGGAAAAATTAATCACAGCCCCTATTATAGTTTCACCTGATTGGGAGAAACCATTTGAACTGATGTGTGATGCTAGTGATTATGCTATTGGAGCTGTCCTTGGACAAAGATATGAAAAGATTTCTAAAGTTATATAAGACGCTAGTAAAACTTATAATGATGCACAAATTAACTATACTGTTACTGAAAAAGAATTACTAGCCATTGTATATGCTTTAGATAAATTCAGATCTTATTTAATTGGAGCTAAATGTGTTTTGCATACCAATCATTTTGCTATTAAATATCTGATGCAAAAGAAGGATGCCAAACAAAGGTTAATTAGATGGATTTTGATGCAAGAATTTTATCTTGTGGTTATTGATAGAAAGGGAATTGATAATCAAATTGCTGATCATTTGTCAAGATTATGTTATTGATAGAAAGGGAACTGATAATCAAATTGTTGATCATTTGTCAAGATTAGAAAATCAGGATTATCTGACACTGACAATGAAATTACAGACAATTTCTCGAATGAACAAATTTATAATCATCTGACATAATTATTGATAGAAAGGGAACTGATAATCAAATTGTTGATCATTTGTCAAGATTAGAAAATCATGAATTATTTGACACCCCAGAAAGGAAACTGATAATCAAATTGCTGATCATTTGTCGAGATTAGAATATCATGAATTATCTGACACCAATAATGAGATTACAGACAATTTCCCTGATGAACAACATATTAATGAGTGGAAAATACCATGGTATGTTGATATTGTTAACTATATTGTAAGTGATATTTTGCCACCTATGCTGACATTGCAACAACAAAAGAAATTCATTCATGATCCAAAAGCATATTTTTGGGATGAGCCTTATTTATATAAACAATGTAAAGATCTGATTATGAGGAGATGTGTACCTTATGAAGAAACTGAGCTAATCATTCAGAAATGTCACGATTCTGAATTTGGAGGACATTTTGGGATTGATAAAACTGCTTATAAAATTTTACAAGCTGGATTTTATTGGCCTACTATCTTTAGAGATGTTTATAGATATATAAAAACTTGTGATTGATGTTAATGAGTAGGCAATATATCTAGAAAAAATGAAATGCCTCTAAATTTCATGTTAGAAGTTGAGATCTTTGATGTTTGGGGATTAGATTTTATGAGACCATTTATTACTTGACCAAAGGTAAATATGTTGAGATTTTCATATCTATTTTACACTAATTTTGATGATATTACACTTTAAAGAACGATATTATTGATGTTTTGTTGCAGGTATGATGACTTATGGTCATTTGAGCAAAAAGAAATAAAAATGATGCAATTTGGAGCAAAAACGAGCAAGAAATGAAATTTTGCCCTGTCACCTTTCGATAAGTCTTTCGATGCTTAATCTATTTTACAATTGTTGCATATTTTTGAATGAGATTAGACTTTAAAGGAAGGTTGTTTTTATCCTTTTTTGTAAGGCTATCTGTTAGGAACACAACGCAACTGAAATGGGGCGAAACGGAGCTAAAACGGAGCCAAACGGAGCGAAACGGTGGAGCTGCGCAGTCTGCCCACCGACGTC
>JXCR01148894.1:1132921-1152220 GCA_002079205.1 Phalaenopsis hybrid cultivar
GCAAATAAATAGGGAAATAATATTATCAGGCGTAGAATTGGATATTTTAGAGTGACAAACTAAAATCCCCAATTCGGTTCTATCATTTAGGTGCTGAAGTGTAGATGTTAGGTGAGGGGAACATGGGAGCTCCGAAGTGAGTGCCGGAATCCTCCTAGCCTAGCCGCAGATTTAGTAAACAAGCATAGGATTAGTCAATGTTCTTTATGCCTGGACCAAAGGGTAAAGAAATAGGTATTAAGCATAGGATTAGTCAATGTTCTTTATGCCTGGACCAAAGGGTAAAGAATAGGTATGCTCCCATGCATAGGATTAGTCAATGTTCTTTATGCCTGGACCAAAGGGTAAAGAATATGTATGCTCCTACTTGGCACAATATAAATTGAACTAATTCATTTTATCCATTCACTGTAATTTCTTGACAAGGAGAGTAGGATTAGTCAATGTTCTTTATGTCTGGACCAAAGGGTAAAGAATAGGTATGCTCCTATTTGGCACAATATAAATTGAACTAATTCATTTTATCCATTCACCATAATTTCTTGACAAGGAGAAGTCAATTTGAACTAATTCACTTTATCCATTCACTTTAATTTCTTGACAAGGAGAAGGATGCTTTTTGAACTAATTCACTTTATCCATTCAGTATAATTTCTTGACAAGGAGAATGATGCTTTCTTATATATTGAATATCAGATTCATTTTATAATTTCTTGACAAGGAGAAGGATGCTTTCTTATATATTGAATATCAAATTTGAACCTTCATTAGTAATCATTTTCTATTTAATAGTTATTAAAATTACATATTTATTTCAATTGTCTATTAGTGACAGATAAGCAAATTGAACTTGTTTGTTGTGATTAAAGTATTTCTTTTCTAAAAATTTTAGTCCGCAGTTCTAAACTTACTCCCTGTGGGATCGATATCTAGGACTCCATTAGAGCCCTATATTACTTGAGCGATACGTATACTTGCGTTGATAAGTGTGACTTTACAATTATTAAACATTTATTATGTTTATATTTAACTTATACTTTTGAGCATATATAAAGTCACCGGTCAAAGAACAACTAGCACGCAAATTCTACACTCCTTTTATGTTTGTTGATTTAGGAGTTTGTACTGGTTTTGTTGATCTTGTCGTTCAATGCCAATAGCGTAATGTGCTTGCCCAGCACACCACATCTATTGGGGGTCCATTTGTTGACCTCACTTTTGGTTGAGGTTTATTTTTTCCTCTTCAGTAGCCTAAATTCTAGCCATAAGAGTTTCTTGCTGACTATTCCTAGAAAACTAGAAAGGAAGCCTCACCATTGGAAATTATAAACTCCTCTTTGCTCAAATTGAAGTTCCACATATTGGTCCTAACCTCTAGCACTTAGTAGATGGGGTCAGTATGGGGGATCTCAAGGAGGGTCCCTGTAAGATTGCTTGACCTTAGGGTTGACTCTGGGTGTTGGTTTGGAGCTAGTTCACTCACGTGCACTCACTATCACCCACAATCACTCACAACCCTAAACCCAAAATTGTTGAATTCGGTCCCTTGATCTTTTGGGAGACTCATGTAAATGGTCCCCTAGACCCATTGGCCCTAGCCTAGGTTTTAGCTAAGACCAGTACATGGAAAACCCAAATGGGAATCTCATTGGTCCATAACTCATACATGATGGTTGGCACCCCAATTCTACCAAAAATGTCCAACTTGGTCATTTGCCCCTAAATCCACCCAAATGCCCTTGAAACCCTAAATTTTGTCAAAATCCTCAAATTCACCCAAAATACCCAAACTTATTTAAAAACCTTTGAAAATACCCAAATTTCCCAAATCTACCCAAAAATTCTAAAATTACCAAATTACACCCAAAATTTCCAAAATTAAAAAAAAAACCCTTGGCACCCCAACTTTCCCAAAACCTCCAAAATCACTTCAAGTGTCTCCAAAACCAATTTGTACACCCTTCAATTGAACCCAATTTGGCCACTTTGACCATTTTGACCAAACCCCCCAAATTGACTTTTAATGCCCAATTTCCCCAAATTCACCTCAAATGTACATTAATTTGGCCTCAATTCCCCTCAAATTCAATTCTAAACTCAAATTTATCTTTTATTTGATTAATCCAAACCAAATTCAAGTCTAATTGACCCATGCTTTGAGCTCAATTTTGATCCAAATCAAAACCCCCAATTTTAGCCCTATGACCTAATCTCATTTAATTGAACCCCATAGCCTACTCAATTTGCCCTAATTTAAATCCTAAACTCATCATAACACTCCTACACACCAAATTGAACTTTTATTTGGCCTTGGTGAAGCCTCAATTTCATTTAATTTTAACCCAAAAACAAAATCCCCAAATTTGCCCCAATTTGGCGATGTCTCCAAATTCCACCAAATTAAATGCCCCAACCTTAGCCCAATTTGGCTATGACACACAATTTGTGTTTAAAACTTTTCATGATATTCTTATAGACCATTTTGAACCACCAATTTGGGTTTAGTCCAACCTTAGCCCAACCTAGACCCAAGTCTAGTCCAACATGCCCAAATTGACCAAAATCCAAAAATCTTTCAAATTGAGCTTTCAATTGAACTTAAAATTACTTCAATCCTTCACCAAAAATCTTCATGAAAATTATTTACACAATGTTTATCAATCAATTGAATGTCATGGCTAGCTTAACCCAAACCCAACTTCTAGCCATTTGACCCAAATTGAACCCCTTCACTAAAAATTGACTTAGCCATGCCTAAGCCACCAAATTGATGACTCCACAGCCACCAAGTACACCCTTTGGACCAGGCTAAACCCACCTAAACTAGCCAAGGTGAACTATGGACCAATGGTCCCTTGATTTAAGCGATTTCATCTCATATTTGGCCTAAACTCAAATATCTTCTTCATCATCACTTACCCTTAGGAGTTAACCATCATTAGCAGCTCCCTGACCTCCCAGAGCCAAGAAGTGACCAAACTCTAGCCAACCACCACCTTACCATGGGAAACATCCACCCCAAGGGAGCCTCAAATGGCCAAAACCTAAAATTAAACTTCCCTGACTTGGCTCACTCTCATTGGCCATTGGAGCCTTTCTTCCATCCACCTCAACAAGCTTTAGCACCCAACTCCAAGCCCTGAGCTCCACTAGGCAGCCATGGCTTTAAATGGATCTCTCCATGGCCAAGGAAGAGATTTCTTGGAACCTTAAGGAAACTCTGTCAAAATCTCACCAGAGCTTCTCCAAATCATCCCAAGTGCAATCCCCTTGCTCTCAGCCATTGATAGTCATCCCTTAGAGCCAATTGCTCCACTAAAATTTTCCCTAAAACGAGGACAAATCTCTCCACTCTACCACAGTGCACTAAACTTTAAATTATTGTGCACACACCATTGCCACAATGAAAGAAGTTGATTCCCCACAAAACTCTCTCTAAAATAGCCTCTAACCTTGCTCTAAACCAACACCTGAAATTGAGTTTGATCAAAATCATACCTAGACAATTCACCAGGGCTTGAAACTTCATTGGGAGGTTCGTTGGGTCAAATCGAAGCTACCACAACCACTGATTGAGGCCTCCTGATACACCTAATATATATAGTGTTTTTAGACACATTTTTATACCTATTTTTGAGATATTATGCTTTAATGGAATGTATTTTTTGTGTTTTTATTGCAGATATATGTAAAAATGGAAAAAATGCTTAAAGGAGTGAAAAAGGATCAAATTTGGAGAAAAAAGGTGAAAAATTGTGCAAAAGAGTTTTGGCGCCTAAGCGCCGGTTAAATAGAGAAGGTCGCGCCTAAGTGCCGAGGCCTCGCACTTAAGCACCAGTGGCAGTTACTAGATGAGTAAAATCTATTTTCATGAATTTTGAAAAGGTTTTTGAGGCACCCATTGGCTTAATAGGTGGCTGTAACCACCATGGACGAAAATTATCATGAAAGGATGCATCTCCCAGGCAAATACATTAAATTAAGACCATTTTGAAGAGATCCCAAGGCACCTCTTGGAAAACTATAAAAAGAAAGAAGAGAGGACTTAGAAAAGAGTCCTGAAAATATTGACAAGTTTTGAAAGCTCTTTTTTAGGGAGTTAGTTCGGAGAGATTTTCAGGAATCACTTTTTATTTGCTTAATCCTTTTTGTTATTTTGTTTTGGATGATTTTAAAAGAGAAGAGATTCAAAAGAACTTCAAGAGTTTGGTGGAGGACTTGAGATAAGTTTTAATCTTTTTGTTTTAGACTACTTTTGGTTTTAATTGAGACTTATTATTGGTTTGACAATGATTTCTTCTTTTAAACTAAAGTGTGGTTTTGTTTTCTCCATGGATATGAGTAGTTTTCTTTATCTTTCTTCTTAAAATGATAAGTAATTAAGTTTTGGATGGAATTTGTGAGACTTCTTATTGGTTTGACAATGATTTCTACTTTTAAACTAAAGTGTGGTTTTGTTTTCTCCATGGATTTTATAGTTTTCTTTATCTTTCTTCTTAAAATGATAAGTAATTATGTTTTGGACTAAAGTTGTGGAGGGTATTGATCTTTAATGTTGTAAGAAGTTGTCATGATTTAAATCTATGCACTTCATTTACTTCTTGATTTGGCCAATCCAGATGTTAAAATTTGTTATGAGAACATGTAAGAACCGGGTTGGTATTGTCTAAGTCAATAATTGGAAAGAATCACATGAGGTTGTATCAATGAGAATGTAGTTAATATGATTGAGTGCAAATAAATAGGGAAATATTTTTTGATGGGTGTAGTGTTAGAGGACTTTAAAGTGGCAGGTTAAAACCCCCAACTTGGTTTATTATTTCAGGTTCTGATATGAGAATGTTAGGAGGGAATTGAAGGAACTCTAAAGTGAGAGCTAGTATTTTCCCTGCCTGGCCGGTCTTCAAAACTATTCAAACTTTAAATTAGCCAATGTTCTTTATAGCATCTATTGTAAGGGTAATGAATATTATTGCTCCTATTTGGCACAGCACAATTTGCATGCTTCTACAACAGAATTTCTATACTTATTACTGATTCATGATAAGAAAAAAGATATTTTCATATTAAATACTTTTCTTCTACAAAAATTTTAGTTATTTTTTTACTGTTTCGTTAAAATAAAAAAAATACCAAAAAATATTTTAATTTTAAATTCCTACAAAAATCATTTTTAGTTTAAGTAATTATCTTCTTAAAAAATAGAAAAACTTTCTACAAAATGCATATTGCATAATCTTCCATGTGGGTTCGATATTCATGTCTTAATCAAAAAGTCTTATATTACTTGATAATGATACGTATACTTGCGTAGTATCCCAATATATATAAATTAAAAGTTAAATTCTTATTTTTCTTCACGATCAAGCTTTTTGTTTTTTTACAAAGTAAGGAAATATAAGAATATATATAAATTAAAAAATCAAATTCTTATTTTTCTTGAGAATCAAGTTTTTTATTTTATTGTAAAATAAAGAAATATAAGTAAAAAAATACCATCAGAACTATTGTTATACTATGCATAAGCATTAAGTATTCAGGGATCAAGTTTTTGTTGCTATTGTCGGGGATTAAAATCTTCAATTAGTGGTGTCAACTTCATAAATCCTTACATATACAAAATATCGGGATCACCTCCCCTCTCAGACAAAGGTATTGAGCTCCAACCCTAGCCCGAGCTTCTTTTGATTCTCCATTTGTAATGGCTTGATTTCATACTTGATTAACCTTATAGATGTGTTCGTTTTGAGTAGATAAAGGTTTAGAAACAAACCTCATGCGATTTGGTTGAGTTTAAACAAAGATCTTAAGGTTTTAGTGTAAATGGCTTACGGGTTAGGTCACTTGGGGATGATAATGGAGAGTCGTCTGATCGCGTGTATCCAACCAATGGAGGAGATCAAGCCGGATGAGCGGATGGTGTGTGAACCGCGGGCCTCATGGCAGCTGAAGTGGATGGCAAAATCGAATGAGAATGCGCCGTGTGTGAATTCGGAGCCGCCGTAGGATGAGTTGGCGTCGCGCTGGATAAGTATAAAAATAGGGATTTTTGAATTATTTTAAATACCTAAACTTCAAAAATCCATATCTTTCTTTAAAAAATCATAAAAAGAAAATGAAAATACCCTCTTGCTCAGTGAATAAAGGAAAATAATGTCGACTAAAAATAAAAATTATTTGGCAAAAATATGATTTTAATGAATTAAATACCCTCTATGGTATTTTAATTCTCCATGATTAAATATTGCTCACCATGGCGTGAAACTTTTAGGGTTCATTCTTCATCACAGAGGGGGTGTTCTCTGATTTTTCCAAAGTTAGATGGCATCTATATACTTCTATCTCTAGTTTTCAAGCTCGAGTGACCATTTTGGCTTATTTTAATTACATAAACCAAAATATCAATTGAAAAATTATGAGAATAATTTTGGTAGAATTCTTGTGGTTAAAGAAGTCTAGAAAAAATAATTTGATGCTTTGGATTACCTTGTGAATTTCTATATTTAATTAAATGCAAATATCTTGTATTAATTTATGTAAATTCAAAAATTGGCAAAATAAATCTCATATTGTTCATAAAAATCATGTTTATTCAGTATAAAAATTTGAAAATTATTTGCTTGAATTCATGTATTCAAACAGATTTTCTAAGGAACATTGTATTTTTTATACAAAAATAATTATAATAAATTAAATACATTTGGGATATTATGAAAAGTGTTTTTCTAAGTTCCTTATTATTAGGGGCACATAGAAAAAATAAAAGTTATTTTTGATAAAATACTTAATTTTTTAGCCTTATTTTGAATTTAAAAAATTAAAATAATTAAAAAACCCAAAAATATCAAAATATTTCAAAATGTGACTAGTTGTTCTCTGTTCACTTGGGACTCATTAAAATAGTTTTCCTAATTTTTCCTAAGTTAAAAACAATTTTTTTAAGGCTTAAAAGTGGATTTTCCTCATTTTTTCTATTAAATTAATTATAATAAATTAAATCAAAAGACTATGAAATTTTGCCTAAGTATTTCTCTGACTTAGGGAAACTTCTAATAGTTTTCTCATAGAAAAAAACCTTATCTTGGGAGGCCAAATAAATTAAATCATAAAAATCTTATTTTCTAAATTTAAATAAATAATTAAATTAAATTAAAATTTTAGAAGTCCACATATTCTCCTCTAAACATTATAGTTATCTCATGGATATGATACTCTAAACCCTCAAAGTCATTTGAGTTGTGTTTAATGAGGTATGATGTGAAGTGCCCCAAGGGCAAAATGATAATTTTAGACTTTGGTGCCTTAATTAAAATTTAGGATTCACCAAGAGAAAATGGGCAATTTTGAACTTAATAAGCATGTTTGGGTGATTGAAATATAATGGGATTAAAAGGTAGAAACTCACTCACCACTCTTGCACAACATCAACAAAATCATAATCCTCCAAACCTTCATAACTTGGAAGTTAATAAAGATCAAATGATTCTTAAGTTATTGGCTTAAGCTGCGAAGATGATAATTTACTTGCCTTAAGCCCAAAGCCGAGGATGATTTAACCATTTGATAAGAATACATATCACTTGAAATCAAAATTTTATAATCACTTTTTCACCTATCATGATTGTTAAGGGCTTAGTAGTGACGTAGGCTCGACGTCTAAACTCAATTGATCAGATTTAGAGGATAACATAATTGGTGATTGACATCTTTAAACACTACAAGCCTGACCTTAATTATTGGCACCATAATCTTAAATAACCTAGACTTGCCTTCGGGGCAGCCACTCACATAACTTTTAAATGAAACATCAATTGACTAATCAAGTATCCTATCCTTGGGATAATTAAATTGCTAAGTTTCACTGAGCAAGAGGGTAGTCACACTTCAACCTCGGATAATTGATGGAACAATATGATAAGTTCAAAATGAACTCAAAATAATTCAAGAGAACTTCATGATTCCCTCAACACTTTGAAATCTTCTGGATATTTTGGAGAGCAAATTGAACATGTCATCTTTTATTCTAGAATTATTCACTAGGATCTTCTAAGATCCAACAAAATCATAGCTTGGGGTTTGGTAGCTAAACCTTCATCTACTCTTACAATTCAAGTTCCTCGCAATATTATATACATGCCTTGCAAGTACTGACCTTTCAGGTGGTGGAACGAGAAGACTCGTCAGGTACGCTTTTACAATTTACAGTATCGTCTTTTCTTATATTTTCCACACTGTATTTTTATGCTTATAAAACTTGTATGTTAAGCAACGATGTCAGCATGCATGAAAACCAAAACTGCTAGGATAGTCATAAAACCAAAACCAAAACTAAAACAACCAAGATAGAATTTACCGCCACAACATTCAAAACATAATACAACTCAAAATTTAATCACAAACATCACAAAACAACAATTCTAACTGAATTAAGATGTCTCTATCATATGATGGGGAATTCCTCGGAGGAGGTAACCTACGGTTGCTAACGATACTTCCCATGGTCTAAATGAAAGTATGAAACTCATTGAGTTGAGTTTACTAAATTCATTTGGACTAAGTGAATCCAATAGAAAATAGTGGTACCGGAACGAGGGAACCGTAGGAGCCTAATCGGTGTCTCTCTAATCAACTTTAATATGCCCCATAATATTTAAATTACCATAACTATATGGACATTTGATTTGACATTATAACTTGACACATTGAAAAACCTCAACTCGTCATGGCGAGGAGCTTGGAGCTAGCATTATGGGCAGCACGACTATCTTCAACAGCAAGAGGATCTACAACAGCATATATTTCCTTAGAATTAAACAACAAGCTATAGGATTTCAAGGTTGTTTGCTTATGTAAAATAAATCCTCACCTTAGCATTAGGCCTTTGTATAGCTTTGTTCTACAATATAAGTCCTAACTCGTCTTAAGATTCTGAGGTTGTCGTTCATCACGACCTAAACCCTCACATCTTCCAGGTTATTTGTGTGATCGTTTCACATAAATGTAAGCCCTAAAAAAATAAAATTAGCAATATGAAACATTTAAATTTTTCTCACTCATGATTAATATGCATAGAAATATTTTAAATTATTTAAAAATTTAAGTTTGGGAAAGGGAGAAAACTTATTTTAAAAAAAACTAGACTTTATTTGTCCTCGGTAAACTATATTTTTAAATTATTTTAACATAGCCTGTGATATGTGGTGTTAACTGTAGAACACTATATTTTTTATCCTTTAATGCTATAATGGTCTTAAGTAAAATTTTCATGTAGCAAGGGGTAGTTCAAAAGTTAAGGTGTTGATATGAAAGTTGGGATTATGCTTTTATTATTCAGAGTGAAAAAATTATATATTTGAAATGCTATAAATTTGTTGATATACACTTCACAAATAATTGGGGACTCTATGAAAATCAATTTTAAACAAATACACATTATTAATTGAAGAATTGTGATGGGTTTTTAACATTAAGAAGAGGATAGCTAAGTTCAAAATCATTAAAGACTATCCAGATATATCAATCCTTACATAAAAAAAAGAAAAAGTAAAGATTAAAAAGATCCTGAGAGAAAAAGAAAAAGAAAATAAAAGAAAAAGCAAAAAAGAAAAATATGTGAAGAGATACTTGAGGAAATGTCTAATAAAAAATTGGCTTCACTTGAATCAACTTAAAGAAAGAGATTTAAATACATTTCTAAGCTTATTTACAGCTTTAAAGTATTAGTATCTTTATTAATAGAGTTCCCATAAAATTCTTTTCTTTTAATTTTTTGGGACTTCTAAGTATGACAAATTACAATTATTTTTGAAATGAATATAAAAATCAGAATTCCTAGACTTAATTATTGAATATTCTTATACTTGGTTCTAACCTAAGTTATTAAAAACTTTTCTTAAGTTCTCCTTTCACATTTTTAGGATAATAACTATAAGAATCTTTAAGTGAAATCCACTATCACATGTTATAATATTTTATTTAGTAAAAGGGTTACCTGAGGACAAGTAACGTTTAAGTTTGGAGGAATTGATGCTCCTTAAAATTACCTATTTTATATGAGCATTTTATACCCATTTTGAGGATATTATACTTTAATGAAAGATATTTTTTGTGTTTTTGGTTGTAGGTGCAAGAAAAAGAGTTTAGGAGCAAAATGGATCAAAAATACATTCAAAAGAAGCAAATGGGCCAAATCAAATTAATTGCAAAAAATAGTTGAGCTGGCGCTTAAGCGCCAGAAGAAAATCGAGGTTGGCGCCTAGGCGCCATAAACGGTTATACTTATATTTATTGAATTTGGATGAATTTTAAAAACATGTTTGAAGCAATCCTTGGTGATTTTCAAAGCTCTATAAATTTAAATTAATTCTGGATGAAACAGAGGAGTCTTGAGAGTCATTTTGAGAAAGGGAGGATCTCATCTAAATTGGGTGGCCACCTTAGTGAGTTTGTGTGAGTCTTTGTGATTTATGGAGTATTGTTAGTCTTATAAGAGTCTTGTGGAGTCTGAGAAGTGAGAGAATTTTGGAGGAGTGCCTGGGGAAACATTTGTGATAAGTTTTTGTATCTTTATTTTCTATGTTGGATTTAAGTTTTATAAATATGTTTTGTTTTTTTATTCCCATGAATTCTGAGTAGTTTTCCTCTTTCTCTTTGTAATAAGAAGTAATTATGTGGTGGAATTATTTGTTTAGAACTTTTATTTATTCCACATATATGTGATAGTATTTTCATTGGTTCTTCATTTACTTTGCAAATTGGTCATTTGTTTTGTTAAAATTTGTTGAGAAACTTACAGAACCGAGAGGGATAAGATTTCCTTAACTTGTGAGTACCACATTTCACTTTAGAAAGAGCCATGGAAATTGCTTGAGGGAGAGTGCAAATAGATAGGGAGATAAGATTTGATGGGCGTAGAATTGATGTTTTTAGGGTGATATGCTAGATTCTTTTATTAATTTGGTCTAGAGATTGAAACTAAGGGTCATTAGTAGGTCCTATAGAGAGGGCACGGTGGGTAATCTAGAGGTGAGAGGATAGAACCGACCCAACACTATTATACATGCCGACACCAACTTTAGATTAGCCAATGTTCTTTATGCTCAGAAGAGATAAAGAATATGATTGTTCCTATTTGTCATAATACATTTTTTAAAACATTTGCATTCCTACACTGATTATGAATTATTTGCAAGGAGAAATTCTCTTTACATATATTGCATTTTCTAATTTTAGTTATTTTTTAATCTCTGCATTTACTTTTAATTTTCACTTGTAGGAATTAGTAAACTTTATTTCTTACTTGAATTAATTTCATATTTTCCTAGAATTTATTCCACTATTTATAGTAAAGGTTTTTCTTAATCACATAACTAAAATTACTGCTTTTCCCGTGGAATCGATACTGGGGTTTTTAATGAAAACTCTGTATTACTTGAAATGATACGTATACTTGCATGGTACACCTAGTGTAAAAACTATTACTTTAAATTTTATAACATTGCATTTGTTGCGCTAGCCCTAAATCTAAATTGGGACAAGTTTTTGGTCATATTCTGGAACATAAATATTTACGTAATTGTGGGTTGGGTCAGTCCCCTAAATCGTGGAAACTCATCCCCTAAATATGGTTAACTCTCTAACGCATGCAACTAGCTTTCTGAAGCCCCAAGATTATCACCATTAAACACCTCTGACCTCCCTGAACCAGCTAGTCACCTCTCTGTCCTGGTCGGTCGGCCTAGTGGCCGGAAAATGCCATGGCCGAGAGGCACCATGGGGTTAAAATTCCAAATTCTACCCATCCAAACTGGCTTAACCCAATTGGTCAATGGAGCTCTTCTTCCGTCCACCTAAGTGACCTCTTTGCCACCTTGGATTGCTCTGTTGGCCACCATGGCCATGGCTATTGAAACACCACCCCTCAAGGCCAAAATAAGGAGTATGATCAAACCCTAATAAAACTCTGCCAAAATCTCCCAGACCTTCTAGCAACCTAGAGAAGCTCACCCCCACTATTTTCCAGCCCTCATTCCCACTAGCCAAGCCTAATTTCTCCTTTGAAAATTTTGGCATTTTTCAGTCATCTCCACAAACTCCACCAAATCTTAAATTGATTAACCCATAAGCTTCCCCATAGCCTACGACAAAGTTCCTTACTAAAATTGGCCCTTCTCGAGGCCTTTGCACCAAACTTTGACCAAGGTCGCACCACCCTTCGATCAAACTCTTACACAGACTCAACCTTTGCTTGAGCCAATGCTTGCAGGACATTGATGGAATCACAACAAAGCTTCAAAACACTCTTAATTGTGGCCTCACATATTGAGCTAAGGTATACACCATTTCCCCAAAATCCTAACACGGTTTGGGCTTTTCTAAAGAAAATTTTAATTTCATGCTTGATCAACCATATAGATAGCTTCACCTTGACTGGATGAAGGTTTAAGATCACACCTCATGTGATTTGGTTGAGTATCAAGCGAGATATTAGGTCTAGAAAATGTATGGTTCTCAGGTTGGGTTAGTTGGAGATGATGATCAGAAGTGGTTGGATCGCGCGTATATTTAGTGGACGGTCCAGACTTCACCGGACGAAGCTACAGGACATGAATCGCGGGCAGCGTGGCAAGCTTGGGTGGAAAGTGCAACGAATCAGAGGCTGTCACATGTGTATTTAGAGACACCGAGGTTGACTTAGGCGCCGCGTGGATAAGTAGAAAAATATGTTTTTTTAATAAATTCAGACACTTTAAAATATCATAACTTTGTGTAGAATAATCATTAAAAAAATACTCTGATGCTCAGTGAACAGAGAAGATTTTTGTCATGTATTTTATTTTTAATTAATTAAATACTCTAGAACTTTTTTTAGTTCTATTTAATTAAATATTAATCATCATGACGTGAAATTTTACGGGTCTTTTTCTCCTTGTGTTTAGGAGTGTTCTTTGATTTTTCCAAAGTCACAGAACACCCCTAACTCTAAAAACCCTAATTTTATAAGTTAAGTCACATTTTTTTCCTTCATATATATATATATATANATCTTTTACTTAAAAATATAATAATAGTTTTGAAAATTATTTATAATAAAAAAAATTAAGTATTGAATATAAAAGTCTAACCCTTCTAAATTTTCAAAAATAAAATTTCTCATACTAAAGAGAGCTACACAGTATTTATCATTTCTACACTAAAAATTTTGAACTTTAAGTTTTTCGTCATTATTATAGGTTTCAACTAAATTTTGTTACTCATTTCTGTATTAAAAAATTTTCTTCCCTAATATAACTTCATATACATAATCATTTTTTTTCAAATCAAAATTAAATTTATTTTTAGTACATTTGAGAACAAATAAACTTTAAGTTTTTAGAAAATTTTTCTTCCCCCCAAACGTAAATTTTTAATAAGATAAAAAATTTTAGCATTATATTTATATATAGGTAGGAATGAAAACTAAAAATAACATGCTTACATGAATTTTTATATCATAAATATACAAGTACAAAAATTAAAAACATGAGTAAAAATTAATTGATCAAATTTTATTTTAACTTTAACATATAAAAATTCATTAGACTTTTATGCAATGGAGGATAACATAAAAGCAAAAAAACACACTAATAGAAATTGACAACTGCAATATAAAGAAAATACCTGGTAGTAAATTAAAAATTTTAAACATGCACTTCTTAAGTGAAAGTTAGTAATATTATAAACCTTCCTAAAATTAAGGATTAAGTTCAACACAAACTAATAAAATACACTAGACAACACAGTTATCACAATTACTACCACAAAAATAAAATATAACTACTCACAATAACATAAATACGTCACAATAGTGTCTAACAGAATAAAACATAAACAATAGTAGCAGTCTCAACAAGTACAACACAAAACAAATTAAAAGTACAATATAATTGTACCACATAATTTAATTCTCTTCCTCGTCATCATCATCACTATCATTGCTGTCCTAAAAGGCAGTAGGCTCAAATGATGGATATTGTGGATATGAAGAAAAAACTACACTTTGGTCACTCCTCATAAGGTTTTCTAAAGATGAGTGAAATTTCTCCTCATAATCACTATGTCTTCCCATATAATCATCTATATGATCTACAAAATTCTCTAAATTTAATACTTTGTCTGCAGTATAATTGATGTTATCTAACATCCTTTGCAATAAATGTGATTGTGAATCAGAACCAGAAGCCTGACCTTATGATTTGGATGCACGTGAGGTAGAAGCATGATAAGTAGAGGCACCTAAACTTCTAAAAAATCCTCCTCTCAAGCCAAAGATTGAATGTTGTGAATAAGACTTCACATTAACACTTGTGATGGGCTTTAGAGGCTACAATATATCCTCTCAGCTATCAAATATAACACCTACATGCTCATATAAGGAAATGATCAAGGATGTGAATTTAAACCCGCAATAGTGGTAGAGATAGCAAAACTGATGATAGTCTGATAAATCAAAGAACCAATGTCAATCTGCCTGAAGTTCTAAATGAAATAGTTCAAGATAGCTCTATCTTGAGTAACTTCGCCGAGGTAGTTGGTTTGTAGTAGATGAGCAGAAATAAAGTAGTGCCACACTTTTGAAGTGGCACCTAACTTTGACGCGGAGAAGTTGACTCTTCCTTCATTTGTGATCTTCCACAGTCCCCTTCCACCAATCAATGATGATATGATCTCATCCGACTCCTCCTCAGTCGAACTATAATTTGAATAAAAACACAACGTACTAGGGGGAAATTGGTAAAATAGATTATTACCTCAGGGGAGAAAAGCACTAATTTTCCTCGAACCATGACCCGATCTTCTTCAGTTTCTAGGAGATTAGCATAAAACTCCTGAACAACATAAATCACATCCACAACAGAAAAACAACAAAATCATTCCCACTATCGGCAAATAATCAAATCTTCTATTGCTTCACATGGAATTTTAAAACATCTTTCAGGAATCAGTTTTTTTGACTGCATTGCGTCGCTATATCTGTCCCGAGCTTCCATGCTAACAAACTTGCTCGAATCGAAATGGGACTTCCCTTAACTCCTCTTCATTCTTGAGGTAAAAATCATATAAAATAAATCCTAAATTCAAGACTAAATCACTAAACTCAACTTATAACAACTTAAACTATCATCTCTATGTATTTTCCATAAGTTTTTCTCAAATTTTCACCATGAATAGTGTTTTCGGTCAAATCCAGAATGTCCTAAAAAAACATGGTGAAAATAAAAAATTTTTACATAGAAGTGAAGCTCTTACCTCAAGAAGATCAAATTTAGCAAATTTGGCTTGAATCTACCAAGAAATCTCTACTATAAAAGAAGCCCTAACTCCTAAATCGCGAACTCAAACGAAGAAGACAACAACAAGGGGGTAAAAAATGGCATTTTCAAATTTATTTTTCACCTTTAATCATTTGTGAACTGTTTTAAGTGAACCAGCGCTTAAGCACGACTGGTTCGACGCTTAAGCACCTACCTCTCGGGTTGTCCACTGGGTCTTGGCGCTTAGGCGCTAGTACACGAATTTTAATATTTTTGATTTTAAGTAAAATGCACATCTAGCCTAAGTCAATCACCCCTAAATGGTCTTATAAATTCTTAATAACTATTTTCTTCCCCTTAAACTCTCCTCTTTCTCAAAATTCACCAATATTAACTAATTCAATTCAACACAAAATTTTACACACAAACAAACACTTATATTAATTCACAAACAAATACAAATATTTGTGATACATAATTTCTCAATCCCAAGAGTCTTGGATAAGATAATTTATAAACACAAACATTAAGCAAAATTAACACTAAAAACACATAAAATAAACTTAACACTAACATCACAACACCTAACACAAACAAACACTAAACTTAGAACATAATTCCACTCTTCTTCTGATGGAAAAAATCCTGACCTTTCATTAGTTTCTCCTGGGGCATTTCACATATAAATCTAATAGAACAGACGGTGGTGAAGAACTCTAGTTGAGTCTTCTTCAATCAATTTGTTTTTCAAATACATAGCCTTGTCCGCTTCTTCTATAAAACTTGTGCGGCTAAATTGCATCTTAAGTTGCCATCTAATATGGTCCAAATGTGCATTGACTCCATTCAATTTGCTTCAATTGAAGCCACGTCAGCCTCAATCTTTATGGTTTTCTCCGTTATTCATTCTATTTTAACGGCTAGAAAACCATTTTATAACTATTGCACACTTTAACTAATGAAATTCTTCTTCATGGCTTCCTCTTTTTTCTTCATATCAATCTCCCAAGAAGACATTTTCCCAAGATCTCACACTCTTCACTTAAATTTTAGGGTTAAAATTGAAGTGGGGTGATAATTATTTTCATTCCCATCTATTTATAGGCTTTAGACCGTGACTAAAACTACTAAACACGTTCTCAAACCACTAACCATCTTAAATCCCACTAAACCACGTTTAAATATTCTAGAAAAGTAATTTAGCATGTTTAGTTAACTGTCGCGCTTGAGCGCCAAATGTTGGAGCTCAAGCGTCAGTGCATAATTTAGCACAGGTCAGCTTAACACAAAATACTGATTCTAACATGTCTAAGCCATCTATTAAGGTCTTAGAATCATCACTAAATCACTATATATTCAAAATACTTCCACATTTTTCTTAATCAAACTCAACAACATAACATTCAAAATAGAAGCACATAGATAACTATGGGTTGTTGATACACCTAAAATATATTGTATTTGTGTATGCATTTTTATACCTATTTTTAAGATATTGCACTTTAATGGAAGGTATTTGTGTTTTTTTTCTTTCAAATACATTAAAAAGTTGAAAAATGCTGAAAGGAGTGAAAATGGATCAAATTTAGAGCAAAATGATGAAAAGATACAAAAGAGTTGTGGTGCATAAGCGCCCAAAGCCGGCGCTTAATCACTAGCAATACAGAGAAGGCCATGCTTAAGCACTAGGGATCTCACGCTTAAGCGCTAGTGGCAATTACTTGATGGTTTAATGAATTCTTACAAATTTTGAAGAGCTTTTTGAAGCACCTATTGGCAAAAAATGGTGGTTATAACCACTATGAATGAAAATATATTAAAAAGACTTTTTAAAGGAGGCAACTCTTAGAAAAATTCATCAAATATGGACACATTTTGAAGAGATACCAATGCAACTCTTAGAAAACTATAAAAAGAGGGAGTTAGAGTGGATTAAGGGCTCTTCTAGTCTCTTCGTTGCTGCTCAAGGTAGACTCTTCTTTGCGTTTTAGGAGATACTTTTAGATGTTATTTGCATTTACCTTTTCTTTTTCTTTTTTAGTTTTTATTTTTAGAGTTAAGAGTGTTGTAAGAGAAGAAGAGATTTAAAGGAACTTTAAGAGTTTGGTGGATGATTTGAGATAAGTTTCTATCTTTTGTTACTACGTTTAGTTTTAATTTAAACATCTTGTTAATTTGACAATGATTTCTACTTTTAAACTAGATTGTGGTTGTGTTTTCTCCATAAATTATGAATAGTTTTCTTTTATCTTTTTCCTTAAATGATAAGTAATTAAAGTTTTGGTTGGAAGTTGCGGAAAGTATTGATCTTTAAAGCCGAAATAAGTTGTGATGATTTAAATCTATGCACTTCATTTACTTCTTGATTTTTCCCATTAAGTTGTTAAAATTTGTTGTGAGAACATGTAAGATCGGTGATGGTATGTTCTCAATTAACAATTGGTAAGAATCACATGGAATTGTATGGATAAGAATGTGATTCATATGATTGAGTGTAAATAAATAAGGAAATAAAATTTGAAGAGTGTAGAGTTAGAGGAATTTAGATTGACAGGCTAAAGCCCATAACTTAGTTTATTGTCTTAGGTTTTAATATGAGATGTTAGCCCCCAGGTGAAGGGAGAAGAGAGAACTCTAGAGTGAGAGCCGGTATCTTCTCTACCTAACCGATCTTCAAAACTATTCAAACTTTAAATTAACTAATGTTTTATAGAATCTCTAGTAAGAGTAAAGAATAATATTGCTCATATTTGACACAAAAAAATTTGAATACTTTCATAACAGAATTCCTATACTTGTTACTAATTAATGATAAGGAGAAAGATATTTTATATTTAATGCTTTTATCTTACAAAAACTCAAGTTATATTTAGTTAGTGTTATTTTATTTTATTTTCAATTATTAAAAATATTTAAAAAGAATTGAAATTTCATTCCTAATATCTATAGTTTGAGTGTCTTTTTATAAATAGAAGTTCACTATCTAATTCCAGTGTAAAGAGTTAAATCAGTGGGTTCGACATTCAGGGCTTAATCAAAAATTCATATATTACTTGATAACGATACACATACTTGTGTAATATCCCAATATATAAATATAGAAGTTGAACTCTTACTTTCTTTGGAGTTAAGCTTTTGGTGCATGTTGAAAATTAAGAAATATAAATTAAAAATATAATCACATTCATTGTAATACAGTTGCATATAGACAGTCAGGATCAAGTTTCTGGCGCCATTGTCGGATATTGAAATTGAACTGTTTTGGATTGAAAAAGTAAATTTAAAGAAATTTTTAGAAAGTAAAATTTCTATTTCTAGAAAGTCTTATTTAAACTTTAAGATTTATTATAGGAATATTGTAGTATTGTTTTTATATAAAATTTTTGTTTTGTACGTTTTATTTTTGTTGTTTTGTAATAATGTATGCGTAGTTCAGGTTCTGAAGGACTAGTGCCATACGATTCTAAATTAGAAAGAACTATTAGAAAATTTTAAAAATTAAAAATTATTGAAAAAAATAAAAAATTTCAAGAAATGGAAAATTAAAATAATCAAAATACTGAAGAATTTAGACCTTTAAGAGATTATGCTAATCCTACGGTAGATGAACTTCAATGTAGTATTCAAAAATCTCATGTAGTGGCTAATTCATTTGAACTTAAACCTGCTATTATTCAAATGATATCAAATAATCAGTTTGGGGGATCATTAACTGAAGATTCAAATTTACATCATACCAATTTTCTAGAATTATGTGCTGCATATAAATACAATGGTTTATCAAATGATGCTTGTCGGCGCTATTTTTGTGGGTTTGGTTTGGGGGAGTGTTGCCCGTAAGAAGCTGTCGGTCGCCGGAATCGAAATCCCGTTGCCCGCTTCGGAAGGACGTTGAAGTATGAAATCGAACTGACCCCATATTTTTCATAGTTAAAAATGAAAGAGCACTGTACCTCAAATCTTGTATCTATCCCGAAGGAAAACACAAGACTTGAGGGATGAGGCT
>JXCR01148895.1:0-34850 GCA_002079205.1 Phalaenopsis hybrid cultivar
GTTAAAGTAAATATCTAGCTTTAGAGTTTATATAAATTGCAGGACAAAGGGAAATAAGAATAAAGGTGAATTTTAATAATAGGTAAATAACTTAAATTTCAATGACAAGAAATTTTGAAGGTTGTGAATTGGATTAAGAACTCACTAGTACTTCATCAATAACTTTAGTAATCTAATTCATATTATTTTTCATAAATTCTTAAGTGAGCAATGAATATTTAGTATTTTTTTAGGAAAAGTCAGAAAGTAATTGAAAATTTGACTCAAAACTTAGTATTCAAAAACATTAAAATAAGCTTAACTAGATATAACGATCCTCTATGAGAAAAATAATAAAAATAAAATCAAAATAAAAATTAAAAAGGGTTAATGCTTAAAATTTTTTAAAAAAATTTGAACCTAAGAGGAGAAAATTAAAGTTAAGCTCATATTGAAATTTGGTACTGATAAACCTTTCTAACAAGTAAAAAAAACAGAACTATGAGGATTAGTATTGTTTAAGTGTAGCTAACCAAATTTCATGCGTGAAGGATTAATTTCATAAAATTCAGATCTTACATGAGGAATTAAAAAGGATTGTATAGATCAAGTATTAGTGAGAGCTAAATCAGGATATTAAGGGGTTGTTACGAGAATTCTAATTATAAGAGAAAACTATGAACTTTAATTTAAATAATTATTTAATTATCAAAAATCACTGAAATTTTTATCTAAGATCTTTCATAAATTTTATTGAATTCTAATCTTAGATTTTGAAATTACTTGAGGGCAGAAAATGTGTAATTTTGAGAGAATGGGTGACATTTATTAAATTTTCTGCATTTTTTTTTTGCTATTTATATCATATTTTATATTTTTTTCAGGTACTTTTTATGTTAATTGCGGGTTATAAATCTTGAAACGAGCAAAAGAACTAAATTTGAAACTTAATCTACNCAATTTTGAGAGAATGGGTGACATTTATTAAATTTTCTGCATTTTTTTTTGCTATTTATATCATATTTTATTTTTTTTTTCACGTACTTTTTATGTTAATTGCGGGTTATAAATCTTGAAACGAGCAAAAGAACTAAATTTGAAACTTAATCTACAAGCACCTTGGACCACTTTTAGTGGCACCAAGGCGCCACCAAGCACTTCACGCCACTCCCGTAATAGAAAGAGCGGCGCCTAGGCGCCACGTATAAGAAATAGGCACCAAGCGAGGGAAACCTTGGCCCCCATTAGAAGGAAGCAGGCACCACTTCAGCACCAAGGCGCCTCTTTTTTTGGCACATAGACGCCACCTACAAGTGTGAAGAATTGCAGGAAAAGAAAGACCAAGACTCTGGTGCTTTGGAAGAATTCTAGCGCCGACAAATCGTTTTGGGGAGATATGATGGTTTAAGTTAACGTGTCAGGATTATGTGACGATATGTTGCTACAAAAGAAATAATTCTGAAGTAAAGAGGGCTTTTCTCCACCATAATTTTTCAATGCTCGACCCTTGTAGTGACACTGAGAGGGGAAGATAGAGACTGGAGANACCTCTTTTTTTGGCACATAGACGCCACCTACAAGTGTGAAAAATTGCAGGAAAAGAAAGACCAAGACTCTGGTGCTTTGGAAGAATTCTAGCGCCGACAAATCGTTTTGGGGAGATATGATGGTTTAAGTTAACGTGGCAGGATTATGTGATGATATGTTGCTACAAAAGAAATAATTTTGAATCAAAGAGGACTTTTCTCCACCATAATTTTTCAATGCTCGACCCTTGTAGTGACACTGAGAGGGGAAGATAGAGACTGGAGAGAGTCGTTAGAGATCTACTGCAACCTTCAATCATGCTTTGCTGGAGGGATCCTTAGAAGAGTGTGGTTGTTTGTGAGACTTCTACTAAGAGAGAACAAGTGTGTGAAATAATTGTAATCAAAGTGGTGAAAATGCAAAGATTGTATTGTAACTTCAAGTAATCCGGTGGAAAATATTGGTGAAATTGCTCTAAACTTAGTTTATGTTGATTTTTGCAATGAAATTTGTATCGTTTTCTCCATAATGAGAAGGATTTATTTTTCACTCCCTTGAATTGGATTATATGCAAATTATTATTGTTTTCATTACTTGATAGTGTGTAATTTGATTTGAAGTTGATTGTTTAGCATTATGCACGTAATTCACTCATAACCTGATTGCTTAGGATGTTAAAATGGGCTATGATCGAGTAATACGGGAGCAAACCAGTGGAAAAATTAGGTTTAACAACAATACTCTAAGAGAATATGAATATTGATGTTAGGAAAATTTGCGAACACTGGGATGCTTACATGGTTAGGGGATTAATTGTAATATGAAATCTCAATTTTCTTATGACCACCGGGAGGAATTAAGATAAACTGTTATTCCTGATTGTCAACTTCATTAGAGTAACTTAGATGGATCTGGTTTCATATGACCAATTCAAGAGAGGTTTTCTATCATTCTTTAAACTCAAAATTAGTTATAGATTTTATTTTTTGTAAAAATTATAATTATAAACTTTAAAATCACCAAATTTAGAACCTTCCGACTAGACTCAAAACCAGTAGAGGATCGATACACGGACTCAGTTCAACATGCTATTTGGTCGACACGTATGCTTTCATGTATTTCCAGTGTTTTTTAACATTTCAATCATATCAGTAATATAGGCTTAGGAATATCTGGGAAAATATTGCAGTTGATTGCAATGTTATTTGTGCTCTATATACACTAACTCCATGAGGATTACTAATATATGTATTCTAAATCATCTACAAAATTATTTCTTAATAAAAAGATTTTATTTTGGATCTAAAATCATTTTACTTCATCCAGGATTCTAGTTCTTAATCAAATGATAGTGTTGGAAACATATGGGGAGAAGCATTCTACACAGTCAAGCATGGAGATGTGCATGTAATTCATCACTTCCTTCTTTCCTTTGTTTTGTTCTCATCCTTCATATTTTATAATTTTATGATTATTGGTTGAAAGTGCAATTATTTTTTATCATGTCTACTACAACATGATATCTACTATATTATTGATATTTAAATAGCTTGGGCGGCATTCTCTATCTTTTAACTTCATGTTAATTATACTAGAAAGCCTAAACCTTTTTACAACAATTGAATTTCAATCACTTCATAACTAATAGCATGCTTTCTAGTTGAAATTGTATGGTTATTGCATCATGTGATAGAAAATAAATGTACATTGCATGCTATATGTGTAGTATAAAACCAGAAGCATCCTACACACGCTTCAATCGACAGAGATGAGCTAAAATTTATTTTTAAGGTCCATAGAAAATTTTAAAACTTTTCAAAGTGAAGAAGAGCACAAAGAACCATTTAAATTTAAAAAACGAGGGCAGCATTTTCTTCTTTAAGAAGAAAAAAAAAAGAATTGCTTCCCTCTAAATTAGTAAATTGGAAAACATTAAGTTTCTACCTGGAAGAGCTCACTTCAGTTTCAAGTCTCTGGATCCTTTGAGCTTCATCGCGAATGCATAGTAGATTAATCTTGACCTCCCTACAAAGTCTTCCCTCAAGTAAACGCACAGGTAACCAAAGCTTTGGTTCTACTTCTACAATATACGAAAGTGTGGTCCTATGTTCTCTCTCTGATAGGACCTCTCCATCTTCATGTTTTTCATCATCAATCTGTGAAGAAATGCCGATGTATCCTTAGTGTTAACAACAGTTGGAACTCAAACATATTGCATAAGTATCATAACTCAAACCATTAAAGCCGATCAATGACAAAAGACAGCCTTCTCAATAGATTAAAAAAATCATTTTTGTATGCTACAGGGCATTTACATACATACCACACAATTCCTATGTATTTACATACAACTAAACATTACTTTTTACATTTACACCACCCAAACCTTCATATCACATAAAAAATGTCACTATTTTTTACTTTTAAAAAGTGAAATACATCTTTTCATGCATATCTAAAGGTGGTAAGTATGTAAATATTGAAGTTTAGGTGTCAGATATGTAAATACACAGGATTTGAGTGGTACGTATGCAAATCTTCCATTCAATTAAGGATGAGTTTAAGAAAGCCAGAGCTGGAAAGTTATTTAAGGTGTGCGATTGAGCAATCTTTCTGTATTAAATGCCCAATAATATCCTTTAAGATTTTATACCAAGTTATTATTGCAACAATTGATAACAAAAGGGGATTTGAGTCGGTTTGGTCCAGAACCGGCCTAAACCCAACTTTGGGCCAAATAAGCAGTAAGATAAGAGAGAGAGGAGTGAGCAGTCCAAATAGAGCAAAAAGCGGGCATAGCAACAACACTGAAAGGAGGTATAGAAATGATTGGTAACATCTCCCTCGCATAGTGGCTGCTTTTGAGCTTCAACAAGGCAAATGGAGAGGAAGCCGTGGGAGGAGAAAAGAGGAAAGTAGCAGTGATATCTCCTTCTCTCCCTTACAGTGTTATCATCTTCAATGATTTGATTACTTAAATCCAAAACCCCAAACTTGCCTTAACTGCTTATGTTTGCTTCAAAGTAAATATATATTACCTTTCAAAAAAAAAAAAGTAAATATAAATTAGTTACCGATGTAATCAACCATGACTTTGAGAGGCTCAAAAAAATTAAACAAAAGTAAAATTTTCAGGACTCATGGAGTAACGGTAAGTGTTTAAATTATGGAGTTTGAGGCATTCAAATCTATGCTACTATCATAGTAATGCATGTTGTTTATCGTGTAGATTAATGTTAATTATTAAGTTCTTCAAATTACAACTTAAGAAAGTGTCAACGGAGAATTTTAGCGAACTCCATATATAAGTGAAAAATAAAGAACAAGTATTATGCATATATCTAAATTAACCATTTAGCTTGTGATTAAAGTAGTTCATGATGAGGAATTCATCTTATATTACATATGAGAATTTATTTAATTATTGAGATAAATTAGTTCACATATATGCATATATTTTATAGTTAATATTTAAATAGCTTTTTCAAGAAATGACTCTTTAAAAAATATTAAAGATTGAGTAATCTATGATGAATATTTTATATTGAAAGCATTAAATATTCCATGACCATCCAAGATTGATAATAAAGCGTAAATTAAAAAAAAATCATAGATCCATTAGTTACCAGAATATTTATAGTTGGTGGTCTTGGCCATTAATGTTATGATTTGCTCTATATTGAACGCATGATTAATTGAGATTCTTTCAAATCTAGGATTTATAAAGCACCATGCGTTGGAGCAAGAAATATCAATGAATAATCGAAACGGACTGCATGCGATTTCTATTTAGTAGGCAACTTTTTACTGGTAATGTACAATTTTCTCATTAGAGGAACATTCATTTCTATTTGTTATATGTTTTAATGATTGATAATGCATTGTCCGCTGTGTTTTATTTATTCACAGTATTTCATATGGTTATTTTGATAAAATGTGATAGCTAATTTTGTCATGTTATTTTTTGCAAAGATGGCTAAAAAGTTTAAATAAACTTTTTTATTACTGAAAAATAAGTGTCCCCCATAAAAATCATGAACTACATTAATACTTTATTAATTTTGATCAAAAGAATTAATAAAATCTTTATTATAAAACCTTTCTAATAAGATAAAATTTCTAGAATATAAGCTTGCTTGCTTAATACAAGTATTATCATAAAAAACTTTCAGATATTAGCTAGTCAAACAGGCAGGTCCACAAATGGACAATTCTTTTGAGAAATTATTGAATTTTCATTGAATTAGCATCATCATTTCCTAATTTCAAGATGTAGTGGTAAAACCAACTATACATGTATGTAAAAATAAGAAAATGAAAATGCCTTATGTGCCTTTTATGGATACACGAATACAACACACAAGCAAGTGAATGTTTTGCAGTTGAATGCAATCATCATTAATATATACATATATATATATATATATATACATACATACATATGATTCTTATTAACTATACCACATAATAAGCACCATTTAATAATCAAATTATTTGAGAACAGGTATTTTATACACTAAACTTTGTAGCATAATGTTCATTTTCTTATCTATTTCATTGATCATATTTATGATCAATGCCCTATATTTTATAATTTATTTTTTACTCAATAAGATTTCATGTAAGTTTATAACTTACATACCCGCATCTACTATTTTATAATTTTAAAGTATTAATGGTCCATCATCTTGAAGAGGGCTTTTAGGCTCATGTTTTAGGTATATCATCGTAAAATAGTTAAGGTTATAAGTTATTTTGTTGATTTGATACCTTTGTTAACTTTAGATAAGTTATTATAGTTGTTAAAATATATTATATTTTGGATGATAAATTAACAGCATCATGAGATTCAGATAATTTGATGATTGATCAGTGAATGAAATTTTTTGAAATAATGTTTTACAATTGGAATTTTTCTCTAATTTTTTCAACCTACCATTCAGTACGACAAGGTTTCTGTGATTTACTTTCAAATCGATGGTTGGGGTGTGACAATTGTGACCATGGGAAGATGAGTTGTGGCATTTGTGACCATAGAAAGGAATGCAAAACATTTTAAAAGGTATGACAATTACAAAAATCCAAATAATCAAGCTTTTAGATTTTTTCAACAACTTTAATGTCAACTCATAATCAGCATTTTTCCATAACACCAATAATTTAATGCACCATTATCTTAGAAACTTTTTTGAAAAAAATATATTGGGAGGGGGGAGGGGGGGGTGTATTTACAACAACAAACCTTTATCGCACTAAGTGGGTCGACGACTTGAATTTTTTTCTCCATTGTGTCCTATTGGGAGTCATATTATCATTTAATTCTAAAAAATTAAGATCAATTTTTATACAACATACCCAAGTCTTAGAGGTCTTCCTCTACCTTTCTTAACATAATTCGAAAACTTAAACATTTACTCTCCTAACTAGATTATTAGATGATTGACGTTTGAAGTGCCTAAGACGACTCTCTCTAATCTTGTCCACCATTTGAGCTACAACAACTCTTTGACGGATACATTTGTTTCGCATTTTGTCTGAAAGTGTAAAGCCACTCTTCCATCGAAGCATTTTTATCTCAGTGATACTTAACTTTTTTCATGCTTCTCGTTTATGTTGGTAGTTTTATGTTTGTCTTTATTGGCCAACATTCTGCGCCATAGAGCATTGCAAGTCTCACCACCTGTCGGTCAACTTTTTCGATAGATATAGATTCGAAAATATGAACTATAAAAAATAATTTTTGAAATTTAATTTAAATATAAAAGATATATATAGTTTGGGTTTTGAAAGTAGGTGTTTTAATTTTTGAAAAAAAATGAGACCCAATGGATCTCATTAGTCTAATAGTTTGCATAATCGTGTCTGATACCGCGAATACTACACCTTCCCGAAAGATNTATGCTTCTCATTTATGTTGGTAGTTTTATGCTTGTCTTTTATTGGCCAACATTCTGTGCCATAAAGCATTGCAAGTCTCACCACCATCTTATAAAATTTTCCTTAAGTCTAAGCAATACTTTTCTATCACACAAGGTCTGATGCATTCCTCCACTTCAACCATCCAACTTGAATTCTACTTATANAGATCGGGGTCGAGCGGCGCTGTGGCGGGAGACGGGAGTTATGCGAACAGGGATGAGCAGCAGCGGGAGACGGGATCGAGCGAGGAAGACGAGCAGCGGGAGTCTCGAGCGCGAGAACAGGCGAGTGGGAAAAGGGAGTGGCGAGGAAGGGAGCTGAGGTCTTCGACGCACAGGGAGGAGCGGGATCGCACCGGAAAGAAAAGCTTGGAGCCCCGAATTAAGTCCGAATCCGAGAGGAAAAAGACGCTCNTGAGGAAGGGAGCTGAGGTCTTCGACGCACAGGGAGGAGCGGGATCGCATCGGAAAGTAAAGCTTGGAGCCCCGAATTAAGTCCGAATCCGAGAGGAAAAAGACGCTCCTTTCCTTTTAGAATCGGAGCGNAGGGAGTGGCGAGGAAGGGAGCTGAGGTCTTCGACGCACAGGGAGGAGCGGGATCGAGCAGAAGGCGAGTACGGGAGTCGCAGGTAGGAGGCGAGTGCGCGAGACGCGATCGAGCGGAGTTGTTCGGCGCAGCAAGGAGTCGAGCGCTCCTGTCGTGTGGGATTGAACGCGAGGAAAGTTCTCGGTGCAGAGGGGAGGAGCGAAAACAGAAGCTTTCGATGGAGATCGTCTCAAATGGTGTCGAGAGGGGGGGGGAGGGGAAGAATGCGAGCACGGGGGTGAATTAAAGAAAGGAGCGGGGTCAGAGAGCCGTTACCGTGGAAGGAATTGGCGGGGAAATTAATAATTTCCAAATAAGCAGGGAGGTTTAATTGGAAAAGAATTAATTTTCATTTTGAATTTTGAAATTTGAAATTTAAAATCTGTGGGCTGAGGTAATTAGCCCATGTCCAGCCTGAATTGAACCCAAGTCGGACCTGGGTTAAGCCCGGGCCCACGCCCCGCAAATTAAAATAAAATAAAATAAAATAAATCGTGCGTCAATATCCGTGCCATTTGTGCTCGAGCGTAACCTTAGCAATATGGGTGTCCTTCCTAGCTAAAGTTGACGTTCCGGACGCGTCGGTGGAGTTAGTTTCGTCATCCGGGGTCGTCCGGACGAGTTCGTCGGTGGGCGAGTCGATTTAAGTCAAAATCGTGTGTGATGCAACAAGTGCGTTGCCGAGTCACCGAGGGTTAACCTAAGGTCGTTTGATCCTATAGGAACTCATTTCTAGGCCCTCTACATGTTGGTCCTTAGCCCTTGCAACTAGAAGTTGAGTGCTTGGAACCACTCATGCGAGTTCTTCACAAAAATGAGTTAAGAAGAGGTTTGAAATTCTACGGGTGGGCTCCATTACTAGTCCGCTAGGATGGTCAACAAGGAACTCCTAAGGCTAGATTATTTGTTCTGAGAGTATGAGACTAAGACCTCACTAAAATGAGGTCAACAGGTAGCTGTTTCTGCAGAAATAATCATTGTCCCTGTTTTGTAATATTGTGCTTAACAGAACTATCATAAATTTAATATTTTTAAGACACCAATTCACTTAAAAATAATACAGAAATACAAGTACATACCTCACTTCACAGTGAGTATCAATAGTGAAAAAAAAGCTTAAAACTATTAAAAAAATAATTAATAAGATGATTATATTAATTTTTCTGACTGCAACTGAAAAAAAAAAAAGGAACAGGCAATTATTGTTATTAATAAACACACTTCAATATTATAGATGCAAAGAGATGAATAAACACACCAAACACTACCTCAAGCAAACTTTACTTACACTGAAGGCACAAAAACGGCCATTGATGTATGAAAAGGAGTAGTACCGAAAAAATTCCTCCACTGATTGTTATGTATAGATTTCCTTGGTAATGACAGCAATGGTTGCTTAAAATTTTTTAAGTTATTCTAAAGTGCCGAATAAACACCACGGGAAACATAGTCATGGCCACAGGAAACATGCACTCTTTAGTGGAAAAGAAATATTCATTAGACATCTATTTTCAGGCTCCTTGTTTCTGTTTTAGCTCTAGATTTCTTGTCACTTAGAAGTTGTAGCCCCTGATTACAACAAATTTCATATTTCCCTGTAATGAATGAAAATGATATGTACAATGGAAGCAGTAGATAACACCTTATTTATACTGCTTATTGTTCAGATTGTAATGAGTGATAAAAGTATGTACATGGGAGCGGTAGCTACAATCTTATAGCTGAGGAATAACTCGATATTAAAGAGAAAGGAAACAAATCACCATCAGGTCATCAATGCATAATTTTTAGCAATTTGCTTGGATGCATAACTTCTAAACATTGAGAAAAGCTTCTGGTCAGATCATTGGAACCAGCAAAATTGCCACATGCATACTCCTTATAGGGAAGAACACAGATGTGTCCAACTGCAGCATAAAAGGGTTAAATATGATGGGCGGGGTGGGAGACGAGTAATGCAAGTGGGTGAGGGAAAAGAAACTTCAATTACTTATGAGCTGCATTTTGATGATAGAAAAGGTGTAAATTAGCATTAATTAAAAAGTTTACATTACAAAGAAATCCAAGACACTCCACCTGCATTTCTTGGCAAAATTTTGACACTTGCATTTAAATTTTAAGATAGTAGACATAACTAATGAGATATATAACCTGTAATTGTTAACATCAGATTCATAACAAGGAAATATGTACGTGTTAAGAGATGCAATGAAGAAACCTGCTTTGTTTAGTTATGTTGGCACATGTTTGAAGAGATAACTGAATAATTTACAGTGTGCTCAGAGAAATCGTGAAGTTATGGAAAAGTAGTGCCGGAAAACATTTCAAATATCATCCAACAGGAATAAAAGTTTCAAATATCATCCAACAGGAGTAAAAAATTTCAAATATCATATGATAAGGATCAATTTCAACACACCATAAAGTTCCCAGGCATCAATCAAATAAAGAATACTAACCTTGGGCCTCAAATAAATTGAATGAATGAGGGTCTAGCAGACCCCGTATCCACAAAGAAAGGCACAAAACTCTTACATCCTGATATGAAAGCAAAAAAAAACCTCATAAACGATAGCTTTCCCTTAATCCTTGTATAGTATTAATATTTTACCTTTAATTTGCAAGAGTTCTTTCCTTGGAGAATATGCAATAGCTTCCACCGCGCAGAGATCAGCAAATCAAAGGAAATATCAGCAGTTGATGGATCCTGGAATGAACCGCTTCGGCTTTGCGCCTTCCCTGTCGCTGAGGGAGGAGATGGAGACCCTCCAACTTGCCGACGGACCCATCGCCGCCTTCCCTGCCGACGAAAACGGCGCTGGCGATCCACTCCTCCATCCCCACCAACCTATCTCACCTTTCTCCTTTTCCTCCATACCCCGACATCCTCTATTCCCGATCCTCCCTGCGAGCGCGGTTAGGGCAGAGGAAGCTCGCACTCGGATATCGGAGGTATCCCGCGGGCCGCGGGGTCTCACCCGCGGCCGGCGTTTCGTTCAGATTCGCCGCCGTCGCGCCAAACGATCCTAAACTGCGGTCTCCCGCCCACCGCTCATAAAAAGCCGCGCGGGATTATGTGAAATTTCTCAAAAATTTAAGTTGTACATAATTTATTTTGCATAATATATTTATTAATGAAATAAAATATATTCATGCACGTAATGTTTTATGAGCAGCATGTCACGGACAAATAATCTCATATTGGCTAGGTGTAGGGTTGAAAAGCATTATTTAAGTCTTGGGCTGCCCACCACTCATAAGGGTCTTTTGGGAGGTGACAAGTAGTATCAGAGCAGATTACTGCTTGTTAGGTGTGTGGACTCTCCATGGTCCAATGGGACCCTTGGTGGAGCCGATCCGTGACGAGGGCGTCACGTGATTGGGTGGAGGAGAATGTCGCGGACAACTAGTCCCACATTGGCTAGGTATAAGACTGAAAAGCAGTATTTAAGTCCTGGGCTGCCCACCACCCATAAGAGCTCATTTGGGAGGTGACAAACAGGTCATACTAAAAAAATATTGGTAACATTTTAGATTTTAATAAAAAAAAACTTGTTGAAATTACGGTTTAAACCGTTATATCATTTTTGTGTTTTATAGCCTCATTTTAAATGTTGGCCAAAACTGTCATTAAAAATGGTGGTTTAATATTTTTTTTCGTAAAGGTTATAATACTCATCTCATAAATGATTTGTTATTAAAATTATAATTCATAAAATTTTCAGATTTTTAAAATTATATTTGGAGAGTGTAACATTATTATTATGAAAGGCGCGTTGTTCCATCTGGACGACTAATCACCGGCGGTCACTTCGTCATACACGTCATTGACGGGCGATATGACCGCCGGTGGTTGGTCGTGCGGACGTTCGAATGGAATATTTTCTTCGCGTTGTGAGAATAAATGAAGATTATAGGATGATGGTTATAACCGTTAAACTACGGGCATAATTTCTTAAGAACAAATTCAGTTAAACAAGTATTTTGGTTATATTTTTTCTTTTGAATATTAGATAAAATTAAAGGGCATTTACATACACTCAACCCAATTCCTATATGACTATATATCTAAGAAATAAACTCTATTTTTTATATAAAATTAAAGCAGTTTTGAAGGAATTATAATTTAATATTAAAATACTTTTTGAAAATAAATTGAATTCATAAGTACTTTTTAAAATTATTTATAAAAACAACACAAGGATAAAATGATACAATTTATTAAATTTATTATTTTTCTTAGCGTGTTTAAGCAATCTAGTGGGCTTGAAGATGATGTGCAGTTGTGTTTGGGACATCTGTGTGGTATCGCACCGCAGTTTTCTCAGTTGGGCTAAATCGCGTTTTGACAGTTTTTTTCAAAAAGCTACCGCTGAAATCTGTTTTTTACTACTAGTTTTGGCTAGGTGCAGTGGTAATCTTCTAGCTATGATCTAACTTCTTCAAAAAAAAAAAATTATAATAGTAACCTCAGTTTTTTTAACATCAGATCATTTTTTAGCAGTTTCACAACTATTTTTTAATAAGTTGTGTTTGTTGTAAACAAACCTTAAATGAGGAATTGAATTGCATCTACAATTGAAGTAATATGAACAATTTACATCCGCACCACAAATATATTATTATGTATTTACATATTTAATAACTAAATTTTGATTTTCATTTATATCACTTATATAGCATCACTTTTTAAAAATTGTAAGTCATAGTTTTATTGTGACATCAATGATTAGAGTGTTATAAATATGAAAATATGATGTTGTCCCCACTAATATTAAGGGCTCGTTTAAGCACGCATCTAGTCTCTGCTTCGTCGCATAAACAATTTAGATGTTTTGTTTAGACAAGCTTAGCAGGTGTTTGGTATGATACTTTTAACAAGATTTAAGTTAGATTTAACTTAAATCCAGCCAAAACCATAAATATGTTAGATAAATTTGTCGTTAAGTTAAATCTAATTTTTGTTTGTTTCGTTAATTAAATTCAGATTTATTAAATCCGCTTATTAGTTGGATTTAATGGATGTCGGTCACCGGAATGGATATCTCGACGTCCTTTTTTAACATATATATATATATATATATATATATATNTCCGGTAAACCTCATATATCTAATAGTTTAAATAGCTGAACACAATACCATAAATGATATATCATCTCGAAGGATGGACGTATCATTCATTAGTAGGCTTAACTATCTAAACTTAAAAGTTTATGACTCTATTTTGGTCTGTGAAATTTATAGCCGACAAATTTCTCTATCTAATACACAGATTATATAGGGTTTAGATTAATATGGGTTCTTAATTCCCTATAGAGGCAAGCCCCTATAGTTAATTACATCTTAGACAACCAAAGTCACCTAAGAAAACTCTCGATAATGATCGGAGGTTTCGTCTTCAAGAATTCAACTTTCAAGTTTCCACGATTGTTCATAGGAAAAGTCAAATGAGATAGATTCAAATAGGAACAATTATTTTCGGAATCCAAAGGAATTAAAAATAAGAGATGTTGAAGATACTGAAAAATATTCAGTAACATCTCAAACTAACATATGATTTGGTTTTACATCTTTGAAAGAGAAATTATGTGATATTTCAGTCCTGTAAATTATTTAGATATTCGGGACTTGTGTCTGCATGTCATATGCAAATAGCCTGAGAAAATATGAGGATTTATGTAGTGTCAGACGACAACCTCGGAAGCCTAAAAAGTTTAGGACTTATATCGTACCATATAAAATACTAGAAAGTCCCAAAAAATAGTGTCTAGATTTACGTCGTGCAAGACGAACTACCTCGACGTCCTATAGGTATGTTATTTAAATCTACCAAAATCCAGCCGAAGCTTCTTCTGTTATCTCTCTGTTGTCACCTCGACCGCCATCCGAAGATGAGTTGTCATTTGCTCCAGATTTGCCGTCTCGATCGCTGCCCGGGGATGAATCACCAATTGACAATGTCGTCTTCTTGTCCTGAGAAGAAGGGTGGAAGAAGAGAGAAAATTATGCATCGAAAGGCCTATCCTAGGGGATTGTACAAACATACTAGAAGAACTTATATTTAAGAGTTTGAATGTAGGTGAATGTTTATAGTACAATATAGTACAATAAAGAAACAACTGTGTAGTGACGTATTGTTACAGGAAAAGACTGAAGGAAAACTATGGAAATGAAGCAACATAAAGAAAGGAAAGACTATGCAATATAAAAAAGTGTGCAGTAAAGGAACAAAACTAAAACAACTAAGTGTACATGATTAAGTATGGTGATGCTACAAAACATATTACAATTGCATAATATAAAGGGGTTAGATAAATATTTGCAAATGATATAAGAAAGGTTAAATGATAAGCATATGAAAATTTAAAGTGGAATATTAATTTGGGTTTAGGCTCAGACTAGACCTCTTTTTCTCTTTTATCTAGATCCCACAGGCAACTGGGATATCGAAGTCAACCTATCAACATCAACTAGAGGCCACCAACGAATCACCCCTATAATCAGGCAGCCCTAGACCCTATCGTTTAAAGGATGTGTGAACGGAGTAGTATCTGAACTCCTCAAAGTGTAGGATCCATACGTGAAATGTAGTATCTGAAGTCATCAAAGTGCAGTGCACCTATACGTGAAATGTAGTATATGAACTCATCAAAGTGTAGTGCACCTATATGTGAAATGTAGTATCTGAATTCATCAAAGTGTAGTGCACCTATACGTGAAATGTAGTATCTGAACTCATCAAAGTGTAGTGCACTTATACGTGAAATGTAGTATCTATCGTACAGGGTGTAATGTGTGGTGTTCATTGTATAATATCTGAGGGGTATTATGTTATTCGTGGTGTAGTGTATGAACTGTATAGTACATGAGAGTCATAGTGTATGAAAGACAGTGTATGAAAGGCATGGTGTATGAAATGTGTAATGTTCATGTGAGTGTATTATCTATTTCTTATGCAAGTGTAATATTTGTGTATGTCGGCACTATTTTTGTGTGGGGGTAGTTGCCCGTAAGAAGCTGTCGGTCACCGAAATCGAAATCCCGTCGCCCGCTTCGAAAGGACGTTTTAATTTACATATATATTTATTTTAAAAAAAATATGAAATCAAACTGATCCCATATTTTTTCATAGTTTAAATGAAAAAGTACTGTACCTCAAATCCTATATCTATCCCGACGGATAAACACAAGACTTAAGGATAAGACTTGATCAAATAAACTAAGGAATACATGACATTCGTTTGGTCTGCGAAATCTTTATATTTGACAATAAGTTCCTCTATTTAATATAAAGAATTAAATAGAGTTTATATTAAGTTGGGTTCGTACATGCTTCCTATAAGAGCAAGCCCCTATAGTTAATTACATCTTAAATGACCAAAGTCACCTAAGAAGACTCGCGATAAGGGTAAGCCCCTATAGTTAATTACATCTTAAATGACCAAAGTCACCTAAGAAAACTCTCGATAAAATGAGAAATATTATCTTCAAGGAATTTCAAAGGGTAGGACTCTTCAACGAAATCGGACGTAGAGTAGAAATATTATCTTCAAGGAATTTCAAAGGGTAAGACTCTTCAACAAAATCGGACGTAGAGGTGGAAAGATTATCTTCAAGGAATTTCAAAGGGTAGGACTCTTTAACGAAATCAGACGTAGAGGTGTGAATTATTATCTTCAAGGAGTTTCAAAGGGTAAGACTTTTCAATGAGATCAGACGTAGAGGTGTGAAAGGGGATTGATACAAATTTGGAACAATTGTTGCAGAGTCCAAAGGAAGAAGAAATAGGGGATGTCATGGATCCAGAGGGGAACCTCGATGACTTCCCAAGCCATCCTAATATTTGGCTTCATTTCAGAGGAGAAATATTTAGGTGTTTCATCCTGCCAATTTTATTAGTTATGACTTACATTTGTGTGAAACGATCATACAAATAGCCTGGAAGATGTGAGGATTTATGTCGTGACAAACGTCAACCTCGGAATCCTAAGATGAGCTAGGGCTTATATTATATAGCAAGTTTGTACAAATGCCTAAATATAAGGTGAGGATTTACGTTGCATAAGCAAGAAACCTCGAAGTCTTATGGCTTTGTTGTTTATATCTAAGGAAGGAAGCTTTGTTTAGCTGGGGAAGACAGGTTTTGCTATTGAAGATGACCATGCTGCCCACCATGCTAGCTCCAAGCTCCTTGCCGCGACAAGTTTGAGTTTTCTAGTGTGTCGATGTCAAATAAGTTGGCCTTATGGTTGAAGTCCTTTAATATTTATGAGGGCATGTTAAAGTTGATTAAAGCGACACCTGTTAGGATCCTATGGTTCCCTCGTTCCAGCACCACTATTTTCTATTGGATTCACTTAGTCCAAATGAACTTACTAGCAATCTTAATGAGTTCCATAATTTCATTTAAATCGTGGGAAGCCTCGTTAGCAACCGTAGGTTACTCCCTCATTCCGGCACCACTATTTTCTATTGGATTCACTTAGTCCAAATGAACTTACTAAACCCATCTTAATGAGTTCCATAATTTCATTTAAACCGTGGGAAGTCTCGTTAGCAACCGTAGGTTACTTAATGAATTCCCATTTCATTTAGGCCATGGGAAGTCTCGTTTGCAACCGTAGGTTACCTCCTTCAAGGAATTCCTGATTATTCGATAGAGACATCTTAATTTAGTTGTAATTGTTGTTTTGTGTGATGTTTGTGATTAAACTTTGAGTTGTTTTATATTTTGAATGTTGTGGTGGTAAATTTTATCTTGATTGATTTTAGTTTTAGTATTGGTTTTGCGCTATCCTAGCAGTTTTGGTTTTCATGCAGGGTGACATCGTTGTTTAACATACAAATTTGCAGGTATAAAAAGAAAGTGCAAGAAAGACAGCGCTAAAAACTGTAAAAGTGTACCTAGCGAGCCTTCTGGTTCCACCACCTGAAACTCAAAATGCATGTCAGGGCATTTTATATGAAGCAGGAAAGTAAAGTTTTGGTGACCTACCTAAACCTAGGTCATATCTTGGTGGGTCCCTAGGAGTTTAATTAAGGATGATGTTTTCAAGTAAAACATATTAAGTTTAGTAAATCTCCGAGGTATCCAACAAATCTAGAGAAAGAAGCAAGTTCGTGCTACTCTCTCGATGCCTCGTGGAAAATCCCAAGTTCTTTTAAACTTATTATGTTGCTTAATAATTCATCATATAAATACCCTTAGTGCTCAGTGAGCATTGATGTCTCAATTATCCCTAAAAATAGGGTAATTATCACTTCTGATTCAATTTAAGAATTATGTCGGTGAAGACCCTTAGAGAGGCAAGTTAGTGTTATTGGAACACTTAACCAAATTTTGGTCATAATTAGGCTTGTAGTGTTTGAAATATGTTTTAATTTTAATTGATTTTGTTTTTCTATTCCTCATTTAATCAGTCTTGATTTAGCCTAAGTCACTACTATGCCCTTAAGACCTAGGTGAGTGTCTTAATTAGTTTTTGTTAAGCTTTAGGTGGTCATAATTCATAATTTGAATTTCATTTGAAAAATCAAATAGGGGTTATTAAATTGATTAATTATTGACTTCAAAGGTCATACCCTTAAGCCCTGGGCTCATTTTATTTTAATAAACTTCCAAATTTTAATATTTTAGAAATTTATTAACTTATTTTTTTTTTAATTAAGAAAGTGAGGTTGGTTTCTACCAATTAACCCCTTGTGTTTCAAACATCCAAAATAAGATAAGAGTTACCATTTCCCTCCTTGAATTAAGCCTAAATGCTAACTAAGGCTAAGGTGCCAAAATTACACGTTTGCCCTTAAGGCTCTAACACTTTATAATTTATCAAATTTAATACAAATGACTTTGAAATTTTATCCTACCTCATTCATGGGTCAATTAATACATCAGAGGAGAAAATGTGATTTTTCAAAATTTAATTTAATTTATATAATTATTTTCATGCAAAAATAAGATTTTTCAAAGAAAATTCCTAACTTGACCAAGGTAAATCCTAATTTCTTGAAATTTTTATTAGAGGTAGACCTAGACCAAAGAAACCTTTCAACCAAATTTCATGATTTTTGGAATTTTATTTGAATTTTCAGAATTATTTTAAGTTATGGGGTATTTATTAAATATAAAATATTTTAAATGTATTTTTGAAAAATCCTCCTAAGGTCAGAAAACTCAAAGAAGAAAATTTTATATTTTCTAAGTTTTATTTGATTTATTGGAATTATTCTTAGTGAAACCCCATTTTAGCCTTTAAAAATTATTTTTAAGCTTTGAAATTCAGTATCTTTATTTAGAAAATTAGTAAAAATATTCTAATTGTTCCTAAGTGCTCACGAAGCAATTTAAAACATTTTTATGAATTTTATTATTTTTGTGATTTTTATGGATTTTTAATTATTTTTAATATTCAAATGGGCTCAAAAATCAAGTTTCTATTTTAAACATTATTTTATTTTTAGAAAATACCTCTGATCATAGAGAACTCAAAAAATAATTTTTTATAAATTTTTGAGTTATATTTTTATTTTTAAAAATCATTTAAGTGCCAAAAAAGATATTTAACTTGAAAAATCAATTTAGGTCATCAAATGGACTCAAAATGCTTTGAAATTTTTATGGGGAGTTCTTTGGATCTTAATTAATGGTAGAGATAAAAAATTAAGTCTATTTTGTTGTTTTTATTTTCCAAAATTAATTATATTAGTTATTTAGGGTTTGTGAAGATTAGGTGCATTTTAAATGACTTGATTCATGAGAAATTTTTCTAAGAGTTCTCTGGTCATAGTAAACCTTCCAAAATTTTCTTAGATTTTTCTAATAAAAATACTAATTATTATGATTAATTTAAGCAAATAATGTGCATAAACTTGAAAAATATGTATCTCTGTTTAGATGTCTTCTCTGACTTTAGAAAAATCTAATAATGTTTCCCTTGACAGAGGCTACAACATGTCAAAAATTCAAGCTATGGTGATAAGTCTACATGCATGGAGAGTTAAAATACTCCTAACACTAATTCATTTTTAAAAAATAAAATGTTCATCAAATAGATATAAGTTTTAATCCACATTGTTCTCCTCTGTTCACTGAGCAATTAGGTATTTTTATTTTATTTTTGTGATTTTTCTACACAAAGTTATGTATTTTTGAAGTTTTGGGGATTAAATAAATAAGAAAAAACCCCTATTTTTCTACTTATCCATGTCAACCTCGTACGGGTCAAACAGGCCATGTGTCGCTGCTTAACTGGGCGCCCCCAGCCAGCTCATCTCCCGCCCTTATCGATCCGCGCTCCGTCCGACGCGATCAGGGCCGCCTAATCGATACACGCTCGATCTGACGGTCACGGGTCATCGTCCCAAATGAACTGAACCAAAAAAAATGTCCATTTTAAAACGCTAATATCTCACTCGATTCTCAATGAGATTGAGTGCGGTTTTTTTTAAAATGCTCGTCTTGACTAGTAAAACACATCCATACTGTTGATGAACCCTTAAATTGACTTTATATCCATGAATAATTAAAAGAAGCTCGGTTTAGGGTTAACTTTCAATACCTTGGTCCAAGAGGGGTAGCCTTGATTGGATGTTTGTAGAAGCTTTGTGTGGGTCCCAGGAGCATAGGGATGGAACCAATGGTCGTGGTGAAATGCCTAGACCCAAATTCGATCAAGGCCGATTTGGGGGTTTGCTCGAAGTCCACCTTAGGGTGGTGGGATGATGGGGCTTTTGTGGGGGATCTTCCTCTCTTGATGTTGGGATGGTGTGGGTGCAATTAATTTGGATTTGGTGTGGGTTTGGAGGATGTCCAGTTTCGGCCTTGAAATTGAGCTCTAAAATTGAACTCAAGCAATGGCTTTGAGTGGCTAAGGAAGGTTTTGTTAAGCTCAAGAGGACTCCAGGAAGCTCTAGAAGAAATTTTACAGAGTCTCCCAAAGGAACTTCAAGCTCTCTCCTCTTGGCCATGGAGGGGGAGTTTAGGGGCAAAATGCTAAGTTGGATATTTTTGTTAGAATTGGGGTGCCAACCACCATCAATAAGTCATGGACCAATGAAAACCCCATATTAAGTCCTCTACGCACTGGTCTTAGCTAAACCCTAGCCTAGCGCCAGTGGGTTTAGGGGACCACCTACATGAGTATCCCAAGAGTATCAAGGGACCAAAGCCTAGAAGTTTAGGTTTAGGGTTGTGAGTGATTGTGAGTGCAAGAATGCACCTTAAGCCCTACAACAACACCCAGGGTCAACCCTAAGGTCCAGCAGTCCTAAGGGGACTCTCCTTGAGCTCCCCATAATAACCCCACCTACTAAGTGCTAAAGGTTAGGACTAATATGTGGAACTTCAAGTTGAGTAAAGAGGAGTGTAAAATTTCTAATGGTGAGGGTTGTTTTTCTAGTTTTCTAAGAATAGTCAATAGGAAAGTCCTATGGCTAGACCTTAGGCTACTAACTTTTTCTAGTTTTCTAAGAATAGTCAATAGGAAAATCCTATGGCTAGACCTTAGGCTACTAAAGTCTATTTTTCTAAGAATAGTCAATAGGAAAGTCCTATGGCTAGACCTTAGGCTACTAAAGATAGTTTTCTAAGAATAGTCAATAGGAAAGTCCTATGGCTAGACCTTAGGCTACTAAAGAGGAGACCTCAACCAAAAGTGAGGTCAATAAATGGACCCCCAATAGGTGGGGTGTGTTGGGCAAGCACACCCAGATCTAGTTTTCTAAGAATAGGCAATAAGAAAATCTTATGGCTAGACCTTAGGCTACTAAAAGGGAAAAACTAAACCTCAACCAAAAGTGAGGTCCTATGGCTAGACCTTAGGCTACTAAAGAGGAAAAACTAAACCTCAACCAAAAATGAGGTCACTATGGCTAGACCTTAGGCTACTAAAGAGGAAAAACTGAACCTCAACCAAAAGTGAGGTCAAGTCATATGGCTAGACCTTAGGCTACTAAAGAGGAAAAACTGAACCTCAACCAAAAGTGAGGTCAACTTGTAAAACTCATAGTATCTGTTCTTTTCTAACTGTAGCATTTGTGCAAGGACTTGTAGCATTTGTTCTTTTCTAAATACCAATTCCCAGACCTTTTGAAAGGGGTTAGAGTTGTTGATGATTTAGGGGTGAAAGGGCATCACACTAATTGAGTATTGATTTTATATTTCAGCTATAAACAAAGCTATCAAATGGTTCTTTGCATCATCGCCTGTTACCCCTCATCTCAAACTAATAGGCCACCTCGATATTTCATATGCTCATCGAACAAAGTTTTATATATCTCATATCAAGAAAATGAGAAGAGTAATCATTTAAGCATTTATGCAGCATCCATCTTCCACCTTAGGCTCAAATTGTAAACTTGTACATGTGATTATTGCATACTCCCTTAAATTTTACAAGGGGAAAGAAAGATTATAACATTTAAAATTAACTCTCAAAATTAAAAGATGATTTTCAACATATCCTCAAACAAAGGGGAGCAAAAGGAACAAAATTCGGGTTTCAAATGTATATTTCAAATCATAGAAATGATTTCTAACATATATTCGAGCAAAAAAAAAAATAGCAAGAAGAACAAAATCTGCGTCCTAAATGTATATCTTAAATCATGAAAAAAAATGAATTCCAGTAGGTATTTGAACAAGGGGGCAGCAAAAAGTATCAAAACCGAGTTCCAAGTATATTTTTTGAGCCATAAAAGTAAATTCTAGCAGGTATTTGAACAAGGGACAACAGAAAAATATCAAAATCAAGCTCCATATGCATTTTCAAACCATATAAATGAATTCCATCAGGTATTTGAACAAGGGGAAGCAAAGAAGGCATAAACCGAGCCCTCACATGCATTTCCCAAGCCATAAAATGATCTCCAACATGTATTCAAATAAGGGAAAGCAAAGAGGGTAAAAACCAAGCAGCATAGAGGCAAAACCGAGCCCAGCACAAGGGACAAAACCGAGCCAGCACAGGGGAAAAACCGAGCCAGCACAGGGGCAAACCGAGCCCAGCAGATGGGCAAAACCGAATCTAGCAAAAGGGAGCAAAAACAGAGAAACATTCCAGGTAAATCGAACTCATCAAATGAGTCAAAACAAAGCCATAAACAATCATATTTCATAAAGCCTTAGACTTCAAAATTTCTTGCACCGCAGCATATGTTTTAAGCAAGAATTGATAACAGGAAATAAATAAGTGTAACGAATCTCTAAAGCCAAATATTTCTCATTATTGAAATGAATTCCAGCACTTACTTAATTCAAAAATAACAATAATAAAAGAGTTCAGCATTTCATTTCCAATATGTATTCTAATAAGGGGCAGCAAGAGAAGCAAGAAACAAATTCCAAATGTATTTCCAAATCATTAAAATGTTCCCAATGTCGGAGTTCAAATAAAGAGAATTATAGGAATATAATTGAATCTCCACATAAGAGCTAAATCAAATCCAACAAATGGCCAAAAGGAATAGGTCATTACCAAGCTAAAACCAAGCCACCAAATGGCTATCCAGATCTTTAAAATTTTTCCAATATTGAAGTTCAAATAAAGAGAGATATAGGAAACATAATTGAGCCTTCGAGACTAGATGAACTCATAAATCTTTATAATGAAATATAGAATCAGCTGAGAAGTTCAAAACAAAACTTCCAAGATCGGACGAAATCGAATGCCCAACTAAGAAACTCAATACAAAATTTCCCATGAATCGCATAAACTCAAGAATCTCCATGTTAAAGCAATGCAATGAGAAAATAGTAGTCAAGAGTACTGAAAATCAGCAAACATAACCTCAGCATAAGTAACACGCAAGAAATGGCTCTTCCAAGTAATTGCTCAAGTATTGAAATAACAATAATATATGATAGCAATTCATTGTCANTGTATAAGAAAAAGAAGTCAGGTATATTAACTCACCGATCCGAGATCCTAAACTCTAAGTATCTCCAAAAGGGTTTAGGAGAATTTAGAAGCGGTAAGAAGAAATAATCTCCAAATCACCATAACGGAAGAAGCCAAATTCGAAAGAAATTGCTAGTCAAGCGATCTTTTTCCTTAGTATCTGAATCAGAAAGAAGATCTAACCCAAAAAAAAACTCTCCGAGCAACTTTTGAAAACGCAAAGCCAGCCTCAAGTAAAAAAACTCAAATCGTTCAGATAAAAAAAAAAACCTCTCAACCCTTCCCCTAGAGGGGGTATTTATAGCCAAAGGAAGGAGAAGTGTCTATCGATGAGGCTTACACATTTGGGCGGAAAAAAAATTGGTGAGAAAAGGGTTACCGAGAAAGCAACCGGCAATGAAAGTCGGTTAAGACCAGCGAGGGAAGTGATGACCGGAGAACCGGGAGGAACTTCGAGATTCGGTTAAGAGAAGCGAGGAGGAAAAGGTCTGGTTAGGGCAAGAAAGGCTTCGAGAGGAGGAAGGGGAGGAACGCGACAAACAATTTTAGGTTATATTTATTTTTCTTTTTTAAAAAAACAAACTCTTTTTTTTTAAAAAAATTATATATATATATATATATATTAAAAAAATGAATTTTGTGCAAGCGCGCCAGCCAAACAAAAATATGTGTCCTTCTTAGCTAAAATTGATGTTCCGGATGCGACGGCGCGGTCCGTTTTGTCATCCGAGATCATTCAGACAAATTCATCGAAGATCGCATCAAATTAACTTTGATTCACGCGCGACGCGTCAAATGAAATTATTTTGACCCGACCGTTTAATGAGTAAGATAAAAATATTGACCGGTCCTCGCATAAGTAACAACCAAAATCAAATACAATGCTTGCAGTGGCGAGTCAAACATCGCACGTGCCACGGTGTCCACCTATGTCTTTTAAATTTCTATAGGAGCTCAATTTGAGCTTCAATATGTCGGCTTTTTGATCGACTCAATTGAATGTTGAGGATCTGAAACCGTCCATATGAAACTGCAAGGAGCAAAGAAATGGCTTGAATTTCTAAGGGGTGTGGGTCACAGTCTAGTCCTCTGAGAGAGTCAAAATAGGAAAATTATAAGGCTAGATTTTAGGGTATCTAGATAATGGAAGACCTCAAAATGAGGTCAACAATAATTTAGAAAAAAGTAATATTTTAATTTTTGAAAATATAAGACCTATCCGATCTCATATCTGCAATAGTTTAAATAATCGAGCATAACACCACAAGCAATATATCTACCTCGAATGATATATACACTACTTGCTCGTGGTGCTCGATTGAATAAACTAAAGAATTTATGACATTCGTTTTAGTCTGCGAACGTTTATGTTGACCAACAAGTTTCTTTATCTAATATGAAAGATTAGATAGAGTTTATTTTAGGTTAGATTCTTAAAGTTTTCTATAAGGGCAAGCCCTTATAGTTAATTACATCTTAAATGAGCGATGTCACCTAAGAAAACTCTTGATTTAGATCAGAAAATATTACCTTCAAGAATTTCAAAGGGATAAGTCTTTTCAAAGATTGGACCAACAAGTGTCAAATGGGAAAAACTCAAATTTGAAAGAATTATTATGTCATCTAAAGGAAGAAAACTAGGGGTTGACATAGATCCTGAGGAGAACCTCAGTGACTTCCCAAACTATCCTATGGTTGGGCTTCAATTTCGGAGAAATATTATTACATTTTTAAAATCACAAAATTATGGCTAGTGGTTTGATTTGATTGATGATTGGTAGATGTTTGGATTATTAATGGTTTGATTTGATTTTTGTGGGTCATAAGGGAGGTGATATCTTAATTTCTTATTATGGCTAAACTTATATATTCTCTTGTAGTGGTTGGATTGACGAGTCCACTACGACTCAGGTCTCACCCAGACTTGAGTTTTACAAGAAACATTGTAAATTTTAACAGTGGCAGTTCCATCTCAATTTCGTTACTTTCTTTCTTTGTCCTTGTTTTCATTTGGTAGGAGTCATGAACCTATTCGATGAGTAACATGTGGATGATTTTACACTATTCTTATTACTGTCAAAGGTGATTAATTAATGGGATATGGCGACACATGAGGTTGGTGTTTGCGACCTAATGTATCAGGGATAATCGTGTCCATGGGGTTAGACTCTATAAAATCATTTATAAGTACCTAATATATCTGTGTAGTGATTCTGTTAGAAATTGTAAGTAAGTTTGTGAGATGCGCTGAGTTAAAGGAAGAATTAACCTCATTTAGCATGTGTGTTGTGTATGTGTTTTATGATTGTTTTTGTGTTATAACTTTATATATGACTTGAAGAACATATTTATATTCTTATGCTGATACCTATTATGCTAGTTAGACTTTTTTAATTTCATTATGACATGTTTAGTTTAGATTTACTTTATGCTACATGATTTTTATCATGATTAATAATTGTAGATGTTTCTGATAAGCATTTGTGGTGGACAAAATTTCTGAAATATTTTTCTTCCTACTTATATTTTCTATATTGAATGTTATACATGTTTAAAATCAAGTTTGGGGGTAGGAAGAAAAATAAAATTTTAAAGTTAGTATACTTCCTTTTAGTTTAATATTATTAGAAGCATGTTTTAGGCTAGATTTACTTTCTCCTGCAGTCATTTTATCTTGATTATGCATGAATATAAATTTGATAGGATGTTGTAGCAGCTAGTGATTCAACTTTCACTTTTTCTTCTGCTATATTTTATGGAATTAGGTGCAAAATATTTAAAAATTCAAGTTTGGAAGGGGGAGAAAAATTTCTAAAACTTAACTTTCTTTGTCCTCAATAGCCTGTATTTAATTTGATATCACTTTTAAAATGACTTGTGGCATGTGGTGTTACCCTCAAGTTACTATAATTTTGATTTTAGGAATGTTAGAAAAATAACTTAGTTGAAATTCTATGTGACGAAATTATTCTAGAGTTAAGATATTTTGCAGGAAACTTAAGGAAAATGATTTTGCCATTTGTGGTAGAGATTGAATATTTAAAAAGCTAAGATCCTTAGATTTATACTTATTGAGAATTGAGCCTTTATTGAAACATTTTTTTATACTAATACTTACACTTTTAAAAAGTGAGGGAAAGTTTTGAGTTTTGGATTTTAGAAAGAGGATAGTGAAATTAAAAACTATTAAAGGCATATCCATATATAGTAATCCTCACATAAAAAGAGTAATGATTAAAAAGATCCTGAAAGAAAATAAAAAGAAAAGAAAAAAAGAAAAAAAAAGAAAAAGAAAAAAGAAAATATGTGAGAAGCCTAATCAAAAATTGATTTCACTTTAATCTTTTAAAAAAAAAAAGACTTAGAAACAGTCCTGAACTTATTCTTATTTCAAAAAAGTATTGGTCAAATTGGTATAGATAAGTTGCTTAAATTCTATTTTTAAACTTTCTATGAATATTTAGTTTGACAAGTTTCAATAACTTTTAAAGTAAATAGAAAATCAAGATTCTTAAGTTGAATATGAGATATTCTTGCACTCTAGTCCTAAGTTGATTTGTTTGAATTTCTCTTAAATTAGACTATAACATTTCTGAGAAAAAATTAAAGGAAATTCTACTGAAATCCACTACCTCAAATCAACAAATTTAGTCTTTAAAGTTATAGGGTTACTTGAGAGCAGGTAACGTTTAAGTTTGGGGGAATTGACATGCCTAAAAATTACCTATTTTTTACCAACTTTTTTGTATATATTTTATGCTCATTTTTAATGATATTACACTTTAAAGAAAGATATTCCGCATATTTTTTGGCTTCAAGTACAAGAAATGGACTTTTAAAGAAAAAGAAGCAAAAATGGCAAAATAGTGCAATTTGGGTGCAAAACGAGCAAGAAAGAAATTTCTGACTTGACACATTTAGTTATATCTTTCTGTGCTTATTCTCTTTTACACTTATCACATATTTTTGAATAAAATTATACTTTAAAGAAGGGTTGTTTTTATTCTTATCTTGTAGGTATATATGTTAGGAGCGAACACAACTGAAACGGGGTGAAACGGAACCAAACGATAGAGTTGTTGCAGCGTGGCGCCATAATGGCGCTAGAAGTGCTAAAATCCAGAGAGCAGCTGCTAGAGGCGCCAGAAATCGTTGTTGGAGGCTCTAGAGAGGGTTATGGACGAATTTTTTGCGGTTTTTGACTATTTTGAGATGTTACAGAAGACTCTAAGTGAATCAAACGCCCCATGGAGTGGTTCAATGAATCTAGACACTTGGGAAAGACTCTTGAATAAAGAGACATGTCTCTTGAATGAAGAGATTTGTCTCTTGGAATGAAAATATATGTCTTTTGGGAAAAAGAAGGAATTTTGTGTCTCTTTAAAATAGAGGGGTTGACGCCTCTCATATATGGTTTTTTTGTGTGTTTGTGTGCGTGTGTGTATGAGGGCAAAATTGAGAGGAATGTTTAGAGATTTTATAATAGGAGTAGAAATGCAGATTTCTACCTTTTTTGGAGAGATTGGAGAAGAGATTTTGAGAGAATTTGTAAGGAATTCTACAACTATTGCTTGGATTAGCGGGAGACTTTGTGGGAGAGATCTTAATCTTTTTTTCAAAGGAAAAAAAAACTAAGCATTGTGTTCTTCAATATTTTATGATTTCGTAAACACTTATCTAGTGAATTTGTTTTGATGTAATGAAGTTTTCCTTCGTGTTTTCTTCGTGCTTTATGATTATTTTTTCTTACTATTTCTTCTTGTTTGGAAATAGTAGCATGAGAAGATTATGCAATTGTTTTCATTTAACTTTTATTTTGCAATGAGTATGATTTTGAGGTGCATGTTAGTATGTGATTTAATTATAAATATGATGATTTTTACTTGAACTTTATTTACATTGCAATTTAGGTCTGTTGTAATGTTAAAATTTGTTGAGAAATATAAAATTCGAAAGAGTTATGCTTTCTACAACAAAGTAAGAATCACATTCAATTTCATGGATGAGAATGTATTCTATAAGGTTGAGTGCAAATAAATAAGGAAATATACTTTGATGAATGTAAAATTGAAGATTTTAGGGTGACATACTAAAATCCTTAATTTGGTCCGGTTTCTTGTAAACTAAAGGGAGATTGTTAGCCCTCAGACGAGCGAGAAGTGGGAGCTCTGGAGTGACAGCCAGTATGCTCTTAACCTAACCATGGATTTAGGGACCAAACTCTGATTAGTCAATTTTCATTATGCACTCTCAGATGGTGAAAAATATGATTGCTCATATTTGGCACATATAATATTTAATGTATCTCATTCCTATATATTATCTAATTTACTACATATGAATAGTGATTTTTAACATATCAAAATTTTCCAAACCAATTCATTCAGAAAGGGTTATCTTTAAAATTAATGTTTTCACTTAGGAGTAGTTGTTTGTTGTTTTAAACTTAAAACTTACCTTTAGAAGTACTTGTAAGAAAAAACCACTTACATCGACCTTCCAAATTAAGGACTGATAGTAGCAGACTAGAATTAGCCTAAGGAATTTCATACCTTGCTTCTATGTGGGATTGATACTGGTGTTTTTAAAGAAAATCATATATTACTTGATGCACTTACGTAGAACCACTAGTGTGTGAACTATTTTCTATATTTTATAACATTTTAAAATTACTGTATAATTTTAGAACGAGTCAGGTTTTTTGCACTCTTATCGTGGATTTAAATTGACATAAAATATACAGAAAAGTAACACACACTAAGGGCGCATCATGTGCTAAATTAAGGATACGAAGTGGGATTTAGAATAATATCTCATACCTCAAGGACCTTTAATAAGGGGAGAGGATAAGACCGAGGATATTATTCATTGACTCTTGATGAGATTGTTGCCTGCGATACACTTAGGTTGCATGTAGTCCTAGCTCGATCAAAGTAATTAACCTGTGGACTACACTACTTTGCAAAGTATTTAAAAAAATGAAATTTCTTTTACCTGTTAAAGTAAATTCTGCATGCATAAAAATTAAATTAAAAAAATGAAAATTTATAAAGGTCCACGACTAATCACTTGGATCTAGGTTAGGATCGCCCTCCATAGATCATCGGGTTGGTAGCTCTCACTCAAGGTTAGGAAGCACACAGTTCAGCTCCGAGCCCCCACCTTTATCAATTTCTTAGACTTAGTTCTGATCTTCTATATGTTACTGGGTTTTCTCTTACTTGCTCGTATTTTGCTATGACTAGCTTTCATACTTTTTCCATATAAGGTGTTCCTATTTATTTTCTGACAGTTTATTTAAATTTTCTGCAAATATATTATGCTTTATGAAACTAACCATGCAGCGATAGCAGAGGCCCAAATACACATTTACATTTTATGCATTTCAATTTTATTTATTTACCTTACAATATTTTCAATATGCATTTATTTACTTTACACGCAAAACTAAACCAAAAAATGAAAAAAATACAAAAACACACTTTCAAAATTAAATATACACTTTCAAAACAATGAACGAACATAATACACTCATTTTGGGTTTATGAGGATTTCGAGGACGATGTAACCTACCATTGCTAACGAGAGTTCTCCGATTTAGACGAGCTTAACAACTCATTTAGACTAAGTAAATTCAAGAGAAAATAGTAGTGTCGGAATGAGGAAACCGTAGGATTCTAATCAGTGTTACTCTAATTAAATTAAAATCCCCTCTAAAGACACTTAAACAAGAACAACAACAAAACTTGACATTTAAACTGCAAAAATATAAGTTCTTCCCTTGAGCTGTCACTTCGACGATAAGCTTAGAGCTAACACTATGGGTAGCGTTACAATGAATGTACAGGATAACAACTTTGAGAGAGCAAACAGATCTACACCAACACTTTTTCTTAGAATTAAACAACAATTCATAGGATCTTGAGGCAGCTCGTCTAGTACGACATAAATCCTCAACTTATCTTTAGACATTTGCACAACCATGTTATGCAATATAAACCCTAACTCGCCTTGGCTCTAAGGTTGTTGTTCATTATGACATAAACCCTCATATCTTCCAGACTACTTGTTTGATCGTATCATGCAAAATAATAAAAATTGGTATGATAGACATCTAATAATATTTTCTCGAAATTGAAGCCAAACCATTGATAGCTTGAGCAGTCTTTGAGTCTTGTCTCAGAATTCGTGACATCTCTCAGTTTCCTCTCTTTGGATTCCAAAAATAAGTGCTCCTTTTTTATCTTTCCCACTTTATATTCCTTTATTCAACCTTGAAAACCCTAAACTTTAAAATGTTGAAGACAATACCTTCTGATCTAAATCGAGAGTTTTCTTAAGTGAATTCGATTGTTTTTTATGTAATTAACTATTGAGGCTTGCCCTTATATGAAACTTTGGAACCCAGCTTAATATAAACCCTGTCTAATCTTTTATATTAGATAGTGGAATTTGTCGGTCAACATAAAGGCTTCGCAGACTAAGATAGATGTCATAAACTTTTTAGTTTATTTAATTGAGCCTCACTATTAAGTGATATTTTTTGGGATAGATGCATGACATGAAGTGTTGTGCTCCTTTATTTCAACTATTGTCTGTATAAGATCGTTTCGGTCTTGTATTTTTAAAAATTTAAAATCTTCTTTCCAAAATTATATATACATATATTAAACAAAAGTGAATATCATCTTCCCATGTTGGCAACCGACACATCACAACAGTAATAGTGATCTCACCAAATTTACAAAAACCAAAATCACAAAACCTACAAAATCCAACTCTCGTGCACAACTAGCTGAAAACTTCTTCATCATCATAGTAACCACCAGAATCATAACACAAGTAATGCTCTCACCAAATTAAAAGAACAAGGCATCATCACAACACAAATAAAGAAAATTACAAAAAAACTAAAATCATCGACATTGTAAAATCCAACATCACTGCACAACCATCCGAAAATTATTGACTGAATAGAACTCACAGAAGCTAGAATGTTTGCAGATCAAAATGCCACAATAGAAAATTGTAGAGAACACTGTGGGTTGAGGGAGAGCAAATAAACCAAACAAAGCCAAAGAACGGAGGGGATACGGAGAAGAGAAGACATGCAAACCCTTGCCAACGACACCACAGATCGGAGAGGAGGAGAGCCGGGTTGTTACCTTTAGAGCAAAATCACGAGAGAGGGGAGAGCGGAACATGAGAGTGAAGAGCTCGTGAGAGAAGGGAGAGGAAGACACCTCTCGACGTAGGGCAGTAAAAAGCCGAATGAAAAATAAAGATGAAACTTGGCTCGGAGGGTCAGACCCGCGACCCACGAGGTTCAAAATAATAATAGCAATAAAAATTTAGTGCCATTAATTTCAGAACATTTCACTAAAATTTGAGTATGTTTTTCTATTTATTTCTTTTAAGAGAAGACCATCACATTTATTTGACTAATGACTACAAAAATAAAATTAAATAAAGTTTGATGTAAAAGTTGGATGTGAAGAGAAAATTTAGGAAAATATCAAATATGTCAATTAGAGAATCTAAACTAATGGCGTAAGGTCATATGCTGGTTCCGACATATGAAATCTCTAAAATAATTTGTTAGCTTTTTGACATTGTATCTCGATGATACTTTTTTTTATTATATAACATGCATTATTATTTTCAGTAGCGGAAATGATATTAGGCAGAGACCTTCTTGCACATGCTAGGATAGTGGTGGAAATAGTGACGATGATGAAAATTATTGACTTACTAATATATGTACTTGAAATTAATTCAATACAGGGGGAGTTGTTACACATATCATGGTGGCATACCAGGGCATTGTCCCCCTAGACTAATGAAAGGGGGTTAAGGAGCCTTTGATGTTAATAAAAAACCATTTATGGCGGCATCATTGAAAGTAACATATATAATTCTCAATTGTTAGCGGTAGTTGAAATGGTAATAGGGTTATCACCCTAAAACGAGTCTTTTTGTAAGGGAAAACATATGCCTAAGCTTTTTAGCTTTAGAAGTAGTATCAAGGAAGGGTGAACTTACGAGGATATACAAGGATTTAAGAGGAAAACGAGACCCAACTAATATAATCTTTAGCCAAAATGATCTAATGCAACTCAAATTAGGTGGAGAGTGAGATTCAAAATGAGCAGTATACATTCTTTATAGAGTACATGACCAAATAGCTCAACTAGCATGTTTTGAAGAAAGTATCCATATCAAAACCTCTAGTTGGAAAATGAGGTTGCTCATCAGAGGTATATGTGCATCAACATACACTCACATTACAATTTGACATGGCTTACTAAAACAAAATACCTTAAATAATTGGCCTTCCTTAATATGCATCTGAGGAATCATGAAGATTCTATTTATCATATAAATTGAATTAATGTTGGAGCATTGGTCACTAGTGAGTATACAATAGCTGAAGGAGCAGAGAGGTACAAAAGGTAATGACAATTAATTCTTTAATGTGGCCTTAATAAGTGCTCACACAAATTTTTTGAGATTCTTTGAGATTGTAATAATTATGAAGTTAATGATTTACCACACAACAAATAATATAAAAACAATAGAAAGTGAATGAATTCAATAATAAAATAAAAAAACTTTATTGTATTATTTATGTTATTTAATTGTATTGTACTACATTTGGATTTTAAATTGGTATTTAAGTCAAGAGTTAACCATTTTGCAATGAGGCTAATACGATAGGAGCTGATGGTTTTCAACCAAAATGATCACGCCCAAACTCAACTTATAAACCCAAAATAGCAACCATAATTACAAAATATACAAGGAAAAAAATCCTACGATGCATGGAGAATTAAAAGATACACCTAACGAATTAACACATATATTTGTAGTCATCATAAAAAATAATCATTTAATTTGACATTTGAGTCACACATTTATTTTGGTAAATAAATTTGGGCTGACAAATTTATTTATTTTTATATAATATCTTTTATTAATGAATTATAAAGGTAAATTTCTGGAACATTTTCGCTTAACCCCTTTTTCTATATATTGGTAATCCAAATTATTGATTTTTCAAAACTAATTTGTCAGATGCCGGCCTCCCTCCTTTTCTTTTCATTTTTTTTTTTCAAATCAGAATTAAATCAGAATTATGAAATATAAATTTTCATTTTTCCAAACCAAAATCAAAATGTTAGACTGCTGCAATGAGCCACAGTCCGCTCGCCGTCCGATGATTAAAGTTCTCATTTCTCCAATTGTAGCTTTCCCAGACCATCACGCGCACGCTCGAATCGAAAACCCTACCGCCGAAGATCGGCAAAGCTCTCCGGTTAGTTCTTTATGCACTTGATCTAGGGCAACGAGCAGCGGCTCAAGCTCGTTTAAGCTCTGCCGATCCTTCTTCGAATGTCGCCGTCCGGTGCCGTGGAGAAGTCCGAGGGCGATGAGGCGGCCCTCCGTGGCGGTGAGCTGCTCNACTCTCATTTGTTATTTCTCGCCGGAAAACGTCGACGTCGCCGGAAAAGCCGAAATCAAGCTAAATTCTGGCGAACCTCCGACCCGACGCCGCGAGGAGTTGGATAAGCTCAGGAAGACCTACTTATTCAAACCTAATTGAGGACAAACCTCTTAGACTCAGGTATATCTCTTAAATTGAAATAATAATCTCGAACTTCCCTCCATTCCAGATCGAAAAGTAGATCTCAAAATACTCAAGTATCAGTATGAATATGATCTACTCTTCGAGCTGAACAAAACGAGCCCAAAAACGCAAAATTTGGTTGAGAATCGGCGGAGAACGGACTCCGAAAAGTTTCGGCCGTTAGTTTTTCTCCATGCATGCGTCGGGGTCCGGCTCGGGGTCCGGTTCCGTGGGCGTCGCGCGAGGGAGGGAGGAGAAGCTGAAATTTTTTAATTTTATTTTATTATTTTATTTCAAAAATTGTAATTAAACTTCAAAATTACGTAACTTTTTATAGAAAACTTAAAAAAATAAAATAAAAGATGTTATGAACTCAGAAAAAGGAGGGGGATTTTTCAAAACCAAAATCATAATTTTTCATCAAGTAAATATTTTTAAATTAATTTTTAAAGTTCTGGAGTATTTAAATCATAAAAATTAAAATATAAGTTGGAAAAATATGAAATTTGGCAGAAATATAAAATGACATTGGGGAAAGATTCTCTGATTTTTTCAAGACATTTTAGTTTTTCTACATTTGTATTTTGATTTTTGAATGAAATAACACATTTATGTAAACTAAAAATTATAAAAATTATAAAAATTGGAAAACTCTCTCTGATTGAACGTTTAACCATTAATAGAGGTTTAAAAATTTTAAAATCATGTTTAAAATAATTTTTATAATTAAAACACGTTAATTAGGGTTCATGTTTAATTTAGGCTAAGTTTACCTAACCCAAGCTCGACCTAAGTCCAACCTAGCCAATTCTCTTTAGGTCCGGTTCAACCTGATTACATACTTGGTCAACCAACATAAGAATTGAGTCAATCACCCATTAAGTCCAATTTTAGTCATTTAGGACTTTAAGTCAGCCAGTCTTTAGACCAAGTCTAGCCTGGGAAGACTTAACCCCTAGGTGATTCAAAATTGAATAGTTTGACCATTTTAAACTTGAGATTTAAGTCATCCTATCATTTAATTCAGAATAAACTTCTTGGATTTTAAGGATAGTTAACATGAACTTTAGTTTAGTTTAACCTACATATTGAGTTCATCCTAAACTAAACTATAATCTTAGGTCAGCATTAACCTAAACCATTAGGATTAGTGACCTAACCACTAAGATTAGTTAACCAAAACGCTTAGATTAATTAACCCTAAATTAATATGATTAGTTAGCCTAAACCCTAGGTTAGTTAACCATAAACCAATAGGATTAGTTAACCTAAACCCTAGGTTAGTTAACCCTAAACCAATAGGATTAGTTAACC
>JXCR01148896.1:7125-33858 GCA_002079205.1 Phalaenopsis hybrid cultivar
TGTCCACATGATTTTGCCGCCAAATGAATCCACAAAATAACCATTACGATCAGAGCTCTCTAATTGAGTGGTTGTTGTTAAATGACATCATTATATTACGGTCACGACTGCAGTTTGTATGTTCCCCAATGGCTTGCTACCCTTTGAGTTGCGGATCGTAATGGTACAATTGATTGACATAAAAACTTATGTCAGCTAAGATCGACTTAAATTTGTCCCCTTAGACAAACATCCACCCCAAATCTATAAGGATCTCTTGCACGATACAATCCGTGCTGCTAATAATGATTTTTCTGTCAAGTTGAGCCGGCTACCTCCTCTGACTAAGTAGAGTAGGGATCACGACCACCTGAAATGATGAAATCATGAGATCTTGATTAGGTTTTATCTTCATTCCCCCACCATTTGCTTTAAGCTTCAAGTGGTGAATTATACAATTTAAATCATAAGTATGCTGCTATTATATGTTAAATAGTCAATCTTTAACGATTAGTCTTAATCAAATCAAAATTGCACTCCTGTTATCGAGAGGGGTAATTAACCATAGGGGCTTGGGCCTATGAGAAATCTCGAATCCCAGATCAAAAAGTTCTCGCTAAATGATGACAAATTCTCTGGTTAGTGTCTTATCTACAATCTAATTTGCCTTATGAAAATTCGACCCTTCAAAGCTCTCAACAAAACAAAAATAAAAAGAATTGCAAAGAGTTCTCTTGGGGAGTGGTTGTTGAATTTTTGGAGCCCACAAGGTCTTTTCTTTCACCAGCGACGTGATCGTCAAGGCTTCCTAGTTCCCACTCAAGGATGACGTCCGGGGACCGGCCTCATGCCTCGAAGGATAGGCACAGACATAACTTCCTTTAGCCGATTAACATACCTGCAACCTGGGATGAAGATGGGACTAAGACTACATCAAGTAAAAATGATGGGAAGTGGTATATTTTAGCAGTTGTGAGGTTTATATGCACTTTTAGGTGTTACATATGTAAATAGTAATGTGTTAAGTGGTATGTATGTAAATTCCTCTAAAATCTAANAATTTTCTTACTTTCTTTTTCTATTTTGAGGCTTACGTTTCATCTCATGAAGGCAAGTACCTTAGTTCCCGATTTTTCCTTTTCAAACATTGTTTAGTAGTGAAAAAGTCTNCCAATTGTGTTTAATAAGGTCAAGTCATCCCAAAGATGTGTAATGCACGTTAGGTCGTTGACCTTAACTCTTAACCAAGGTTTAGAAAGTCGAATTGGATTGGTTGGTTCGACCACAAATTGGTAGCTAGTCCGACCTTGAATCATATAATAGCCCTTTCAGACAGTGAACCACCCAGAACCAGTTGAATCGGTAGTTCATCCTATAGACCGGCGAATCGATCGAACCACAGATTAGTCCCGCGCGACCTATTCTACACGATTCCGAACGGCTTAAGGGCGCCATATCTGCAGAGCTTTACGACTTCCAGATCTTAGCTGACGGAATTCTTAACTGTTATTAGTTTGTTATTTTTTTATATTTGCCATTATTAGATCAATATTTTATCATTTNGGATTAGTCCCGCTCGACCTATTCTACACGATCCCGAACGGCTTAAGGGCGCCATATCTGCAGAGCTTTACGATTTTCAAATCTTAGCTAACGGAATTCTTAACTGTTATTAGTTTGTTATTTTTTTATATTTGCCATTATTAGATCAATATTTTATCATTTAGATCATGTTAGTTTGTGAGCTAACCTTTTTGTGCAAGTACATTAAGATTCCTGTTTAGGTTTATACTTTTTGCTCTTCGGCTGAGACACTGACCAACTCGCCTATTAAGATAGTTGGGAAGTTCGACATATCCTCCGGTGCCCCCCAAATGAGGGTTGACGCTGGGAGGTTGCCAGATTTTTGGGTGAATTTAGGACTTATATATAAAGATTTTTGAAATTTTTGGCCTTATAAAATAAAAATAAAATATGTATCATGTGGAATTTTAAAATAATTTGAAATTTCAAGCTTTTAAAATATAGTCTCTTAGGATTTTAAAAGTATTAAAGTCTCAGACTTTTGAAATTTAGGCTCTTTAGGTTTTGAAATATTTTAAAGTTTGGGCTTTAAAATATTTACTCTTAGGGTTTTAAAACTTCAAATTTTTTGTGCTATTAAAATATAAATTTCAAAGTTTAAAATATTAAGATTTAGATTTTAAAACTTGAGCTCATATATTTGAAAATATTTTAAAAGTTTAAGCTTTTTAGACTAAAGTTCCTATAGCTTGGAAACCAATTCAAAATTGATTTGTTCAGACTTAGGCTCTTAGTAGACAAACAAACATAATTCAAATATGAAGCTTTATTAAAAATTTGAAATTAATCGCATTGCCACCAGATTCGTAATACTCTTGCTAGAGAACAGAAGACGACCTCTTTTAAAGTTTAAAATCTTATTACTTTCACAATTACTTTAACCTCTAAACGATTTCAATATTTTTTTTTAAATTATGTTTAATTTCTAAGTCAAATGAGAAATCTTGAAATATGAGTCTACTCTTAAGACAAATGAGTACCNAGTTCCTATAGCTTGGAAACCAATTCAAAATTGAATTGTTCAGACTTAGGCTCTTAGTAGACAAAGAAACATAATTCAAATATGAAGCTTTATTAAAAATTTGAAATTAATCGTATTGCCACCAGATTCGTAATACTCCTGCTAGAGAAGAGAAGACGACCTCTTTTAAAGTTTAAAATTTTATTACTTTCACAATTACTTTAACCTCTAAACGATTTCAATATATATTTTTTTAAAATTATGTTTAATTTCTAAGTCAAATGAGAAATCTTGAAATATGAGTCTACTCTTAAGACAAATGAGTACCACTTGAGCTATTCTTGAGCTATACATGCTTTAGGGTGTTTATATAAGCAAATCAATTGCACACTTTCAAAATCTTGCATATGCTTCTTAACATAAATTCCATATTAAATTTTTGGCTTAAAGTTTATGCAAGTCTTCAAAGCCTATTAAACTCTTTAAGCTATTCAAATATATGAAATAAATGACCGCATGTGCTCTAACCAATATTTAGAACGCTCAAATATTAGGTTCGAGAATGCTGTGCAGGGTGGTCGGGCCGCTTTGTCTATAAGATAGGGTTGTAAATTCTACCCAACTAGTCCGATTCTTCTTGCAATAACNCTCGCATGTGCTCTAACCAATATTTAGAACGCTCAAATATTAGGTTCGAGAATGCTGTGCAGGCTGGTCGGGCCGCTTTGTCTATAAGATAGGGTTGTAAATTCTACCCAACTAGTCCGATTCTTCTTGCAATAACTGGAGGTGACGAGTCTAGTAATTTTGAAATAAATGTCCAAATCCTAAATTGAAAATTTATAAGTTCAAATCACCAAACTAGTATGATCCTTCTCCTTGTAAGAACAGGAGTCGACATAACTTATATCTTAGAAATCTAAACTGACAAAAATTAAAAGCCTTTCTTTAAATATAAGTGTTTGAAATGTCTGATATCCTGATGATGACCGAGTTGATAGAATATTTCAATTGGAGGAGTTAATCTTTAAATCAAACTTTTCATAAAAATCAACTAATATATAAGTAAAATTCAATCACAAAGTTAAAACAAAATCTCATCCACCTTCCGCAACAATTTGTTAAGGGTAACAAATTTTGGACTGACTTCAGCTCACAAAGAGCTAATGTCATATTAACAGTATTCCTATATTCACAATTAAAATAATTACATGCAGATAAGGACGTGGCCCGAGTCTTATGTCCACATGATTTTGCCGCCAAATGAATCCACAAAATAACCATTACGATCAGAGCTCTCTAATTGAGTGGTNTCGCAACAATTTGTCAAGGGTAACAAATTTTGGACTGACTTCAACTCACAAAGAGCTAATGTCATATTAACAGTATTCCTATATTCACAATTAAAATAATTAAATGCAGATAAAGACGTGGCCCGAGTCTTGTGTCCACATGATTTTGCCGCCAAATGAATCCACAAAATAACCATTACGATCAGAGCTCTCTAATTGAGTGGTTGTTGTTAAATGACATCATTATATTACAGTCACGACTGCAGTTTGTATGTTCCCCAATGGCTTGCTACCCTTTGAGTTGCGGATCGTAATGGTACAATTGATTGACATAAAAACTTATGTCAGCTAAGATCGACTTAAATTTGTCCCCTTAGACAAACATCCACCCCAAATCTATAAGGATCTCTTGCACGATACAATCCGTTGCTGCTAACAATGATTTTTCTGTCAAGTTGAGCCGGCTACCTCCTCTGACTAAGTAGAGAAGGGATCACGACCATCTGAAATGATGAAATCGTGAGATCTTGATTAGGTTTTATCTTCATTCCCCCACCATTTGCTTTAAGCTTCAAGTGGTGAATTATACAATTTAAATCATAAGTATGCTGCTATTATATGTTAAATAGTCAATCTTTAATGATTAGTCTTAATCAAATCAAAAGTGCACTCCTGTTATCGAGAGGGGTAATTAACCATAGGGGCTTGGGCCTATGAGAAATCTCGAATCCCAGATCAAAAAGTTCTCGCTAAATGATGACAAATTCTCTGGTTAGTGTCTTATCTACAATCTAATTTGCCTTATGAAAATTCGACCCTTCAAAGCTCTCAACAAAACAAAAATAAAAAGAATTGCAAAGAGTTCTCTTGGGGAGTGGTTGTTGAATTTTTGGAGCCCACAAGGTCTTTTCTTTCACCAGCGACGTGATCGTCAAGGCTTCCTAGTTCCCACTCAAGGATGACGTCCGGGGACCGGCCTCATGCCTCGAAGGATAGGCACAGACATAACTTCCTTTAGCCGATTAACATACCTGCAACCTGGGATGAAGATGGGACTAAGACTACATCAAGTAAAAATGATGGGAAGTGGTATATTTTAGCAGTTGTGAGGTTTATATGCACTTTTAGGTGTTACATATGTAAATAGTAATGTGTTAAGTGGTATGTATGTAAATTCCTCTAAAATCTAAAACATCTTTGTGTCATAGAATTTCACTTTTTAAAAACCAGTATTTGTGATATTTTTTACGTGATTTTAAAGGTTTGAGTGATATGCATGTAAAGATGGATTACAGATTTTACATATGCAAATGTATAAGAATTATTGGCATGTATAATTATATAAATACTCTTTATGATTATTATTATTATTATTATATTCTTCTCCAATAAACCTGAGTTCATGGTTACAGTGCAAAGGGAACCTTGCTCAAGCTGAAGAATACTACTCCCGTGCCATCCTCGCTGATCCCGATGATGCTGAAACCCTCTCGCAGTATGGCAAGTTACTATGGGAGCTTCACGGTGACTTTGAAAGGGCTTCAGCCTACATCGAGCGTGCTGCTAACATGGATCAAAATAATTGGTATGCAATACACACTCATCTCATTTCCTCTTTACACTTTCAAGAAAAAAAAAATTATATACATACCACATAATTCTTATATATTTACATATTAACATCTAAACTTTGATATGAAACCCAAATTTTTGTTTTTCATTAAGATTATCATTGATATTAACTTTGTTCTTAAAACAAAATATAGCATGCAGTGTATATGTTTTGCTGTGTCGTTATATTACTAATTATCATGGCTTTGGTGTTAAATATTAGAGTTATGTGCCGTGTATGTAAATTCCAAAAAGAAAAAAATAAACAATTTGCTCAGGATAATTGAGTTTAAAACTATTGAAATCATTTTGAGATGAGTAATGTAAATTGTGATTGATTTTTGGGACATTTACGCACATAACACTCAATTTCTTTGTATTTATATAACATGTAAATTTTACTTTTTATAAAAATATCAATATTTTAGCTTTTTAAAATGAAATATAATTTTTTATGCTTAGATAAGCTGGCATATATGTAAAAATTGAATTCATTTGTTACATGTGTAAATACATAGGAATTAATTGGTATATGTATAAATCTTCTTTGATATTTTTATATTGTACTCATTTTCAAGTAAATTCAATAATTTGAAACCCATTCTGATCTATATTTAATCAGAATATTAACCGAAACTTTTTCACCAATTAAATATAGGACTTTTGATTTTTTTTTTTTTTACCAGTTTTGTTCAAGCTGCATACGCCTCCTTTTTGTGGGAAGCTGGTGGAGAAGAAATTGGGGAAGACGATAGATCACAGGAAGTCTATGGGGCGCCATTCTTCCACATCGGCGCATTGGCTTCGGCAGGTGCTTAAATAATGAAGACGGACAAGCAATAAGATATTACTTTTGAGTGTTCATTAGAAGGTATTCTGCAAAACTGGTGAATTTGCTAAGCAATATGTGCAAATAATAAGCTGTTATTGATGAATACTGCAAAGTTCTTTGGACGCCTAAAGGGCCATTATGAAACTTTCAATTAAATACATCCTTTGTTACCGGTTTCTTGGGGCTCATTTTACAGTTTATAGACAGAAAATATATTTTAATAAATAATATTTTTATTTTATGTTTTATGAGTTTTAATGGTATTTGCATATAGTTTAAACGCATCATTTTTTTTTATTTATATGTAGCTACATTGATCTGGTACTCCTTTTGGGAACAGGCATGTAATTTGATTCTACCAATCTTATAAGCCTTGAAAAATTTTATAGCTCTTAGTTCAAACTCAGCTCGTTATTCTATCGTGCTAATGCATTCAACTATAAAAGAAAATAGGCTTAATTACATAAAGCACCCAAAACGCTGATAATTTACAAATCAGTGATTTTTTGAATTACTGAACGATTGTGGGGAGTGAGTTTAACGAAGGAAATGTCTGGATGGGCATTTGTGAAAAAAATTGCATATAGAATCATAAATATATAATTTTATAATTAAAATAATAGGCAATTACGTACATCGCACTCAAAATTTTGATATTTACAGTACTAGCATTTTCTTTCATTCCTTTCAGACTCTTGCTGAAATATCAAAATATACAATAAAATCTCAGCCTGCGTTTTTTATTTTTGTGAAATTCTTAATGATTTGTTTGTTGCACGTATAAATGCACTGATTTGGTGGTTTAAAAAATCGACATGAGTTTCAGTTTTGTGAATAACAAGATTTTGAGTGCCTATCATGTAATTACCTTTTAAAATAATTGGTTGATGACACAATAATTTGAACTTGAGCACATTAGGGCCCAAATTGCTCACGCTGAATCGGCTTAGATTGTTCAAGTAATTGAAGTATCCACTCTTTTGCTCAACTAATGAAGGCAATGTGTTATTGCCACCCCTTGCTACTTTATGATTGCAAGTTTTTTCAAGTGAAATTTTCAAAGTTTTATAATTTTGACGGGTCTTTAATTCAGAAGCCATTTGCAACATCGAATTACTCATGAGGATTTAGTATTTTGAGATGAAAATAACTACTATGTTATTATTCCCTAAACTTGACCTTTAAACATACCTCATGATTAATCCACTAAAGTTGACTATTATAATCTTGATTTATCACCACCGTCAAACTCTTGTCATCAAGAGCTACCAAAATGTTATATTTGGAACGTCAATAAAGAATATTAGGAATGGTGACCATCATTAGAACATTAAAATTCTCAAAATTTATCTTCGCAATTAAGGATAGAGCATGCATTGGCCCATCTAATGATTACATGAATTTGATATATTATGGTTAAAATCACATTTTTCTTAATGTATAAAACATGATACTACTCATTATGGAATGCCCCACATTTATGACAACTAAATTGGATTTAAATTGCATTTTAAATAGAGATAGAATTCTGCATCAAATAGAATACTAAGGATCTGACTATCATCTTAAGTGTAATTGACCATCCATAGAATCATCAAATCTTTTTTTGTTCTCTCTTTTAAGTTGTCCAGACTCTCTCCTTCTAAGATAATGACTTAGCCTAATTGAAAATGGCTTCAATCTTAAATTTGGCCGAATTTTTACATAAAAATTTCTCTCTTATGTGTTGATTCATATTAATCTTGTTGTGTCTAACTTTTTTTGGATTGGGTGTGTGTACGCCATGCAACATCCCTTTTTGTATTGGACGTAAGTCCTCTTGTAGTATGTTTTTATCTTTTTTTCGGGTTGGAGGTGTAAGTCCTCGTATGACATCACTTTTGTCTTTCTTTTTTTTTTCCAAGAATGGGCGCGAGTCCCTTCCACAGCTTCCTATCCCTAATTATCTTTCAGGTTACATGTAGAGCTTTTCACAACCTCCTCTCCTTGACATCCAAATCAACTCCTTTTAGGCAATCATTCACCTAAATCCCAAGTGTAAGTTTTTAACAGATCCCATCATGTGTGTACTAACTAAGCAAGACATGAATGTAGTTAAAATTTAATCATAAGTTCAAATCAAACCTAAAAAAACTCAACTCATATATTGTAAAAATTTTGTTGGCTAATGTGAGGGGTTTTTTTTTTTTCGTTATTCTTATTGGATTTCTTTTGTCATTTTTGGGCAGAGCCTTTTTGGTGCCCTGCAAGCCAGTCTTGGCTGTTTCTTTTAATGATCCTTATTTTGCTTTTTAATTAATGAATTTATTTTAATGTTCTATAGTTCGATACCTTTGCATGGTACTTTTTGATAATCCTTTGTTTTATCTTGCATGGTTAGGTTCTTATGACGAGCAACCTTTTCCTGTTCATCTTTTGACCATGGAGTGGTGCCTTTTTGCTGTTTGTTCAGTATGACCTTAGTGTTTTGGACCCATGTGGATTTTAATTTACTTTATATACAACCTACTTCCCTGACTTGGTTGAACAGCAGCTTCCACACTCTCTACTTTTTCTGCTTACATTTCTTAGCTTATGTTACTGGCTGGGTGTATTGTTAGGTTGTTGTGAGTCTTTTGTGACTGAGAGCTATCTTCTTTCTTTGTTTTGATTATTTATGATGTTGCTTTTGGCTAGGAGACTTGCTTTTCTTCTGCTCTGATTGGGAGACCTCTCGTTTGATTATGTGAAGGAAGGTGTTCGACTCGCTCTTTATCCCTTTGCTACACCTCCATTGTTGAAGTTCTTTGCTGGTGCTTTACGTTGTGCTTTTTGGTTACGATTTTATGGTTGTTTGTTTTTATTTGTGACTTTTTTTAGCTAACATAGCTAGCTATCTTAGCTAAAAAGCCATTCAAACATTTCGATTTATCTGCCTCCTTTTTTTCTATTTATTGTCTTTAATTCTTTTCCTTTCATATTCCTCTTGACCTTGATGTTGCTAGCTTTTTATTATTGGAGTTATCCTATGTTTCTTATGTGCTTTGTTCCTTGTAGTTTTTCTTGTGTTTTGTTTCTTTCTCTTAAATTTGCAGTCAGTCAGTACTCCTTTGGAGACGTCTAAAGCTTTATCAAAGTTTTTCTTTTTCATCTCTTTGCTGGTCGAAATCTTCTGTTTGTTGTTCTCACTACCAGAATCTTCTTATGTGTTCTTACATGAACATTTTTTGTTGACTTTTTCTTTTTGTAATGGGTTTGGTAAATAATTTTGTAGGTTTTTTTCGTGTGGGTTGTATTTTGGGTATATAGGGAATCTCCAGCGGCTTTTTATACACATCTCTCTGTTTTTTAATATTGAGAGAATTTTACCCTAGAAAAAGGCAATCAAAACTAAACCTAAACGTAGAACTAAAGATTAAATCCAAACTAAGTTATACCCAAAATTACATTGAAATCAAACATAAACAAGACTCAACTTATTCTAAACTTAAACCATGCTTTAATAAAACCAATCCAATTTTACAAATCAAACTAACATAGCATACACATGCGAGGATGGTGGCAAGGAGGAGATCTCTGTAGAGGGAAAGTTCGGTGTATTGTACGGAGCCTATCTGAGATTATTATTGAAAAGACATTGCCATGGGTGTTAGCGAACTCATAAATAGGCATAGACAGTGATGGGATAGAGTCCACTTCCTTCTGCCGTACAAGTAATCTTGAAAGATTGGTAAATGGGCTCGACGGTGAAGCTTGGTAAATGCAAGAAAGCGAGTCCACTTCTTCTGCAGTACAAGTAACCTTGAAGGATGTGTAAAAATGCTCGATGTTGAAGCTCGACAAATGCAAGCAAGTGATGCTAAGCTTGGCAAATGCAGACTATCTTAGTAGACAAGCTTGATGTATTTAGGTGATCTCGGTAGAGGAGCCTGATAAATATAGGCGAGCATGGTGGAGGAGCTCGTCATGTTCTTTTGAAAAGTAATTCTTGTAGCTATCATTTTGATGGACGTGATTGGCAAGTGCGATCTCATCTATAGGCTTTAAATGCATGATAATATTTACATAAAAAAAGCTGGATCCAATAGGATTAGAAGACCTATTTAAGTGAAGGCTTCCTTGGTAGCTTAGAAAATCACATTAGGATATACAATTAATAACAACTAAATATTACTTCTTATATTCATGCCAACTAAATCTTTCATATCACATAAGAAAATATCATAATTTTAATTTTTAAAAAGTGAATTGAGGACACCTTTTAATGCACAGGTAAGGTGGTATGTAGTTTAGGTGCAAGTTTTTTAAATTTATAAAAATTAAGTGGTATGTGTTTTGTGTGGAGACTGATTTGGAGAGCAGCTTATAAGGGAAAAGTGCCCGACGCAAATGTTCTGGCTTGTGGACGCATAAGCGCCTGGTTGAGTGTGAACAACAGAGAAGCTGGCGCATATGCTCCAGCTTGTGGGTGCGTATGCCCCCACTTACCCTTATGTGTTGCTTTATTCTCAAGAGGCTAGCGCATCGCGCCTATGCGCGCCCAACATAAGGCGACAATCTAGTATGCACGACGATGCTTAGGCTCCAAGTCCGGACGCCTATGCTCCCGGAGCAGTTTGTACACGAGATTTGGTTTTTAATCCCGATTTCGAGTGGTATGTCAATAGTTCCACTTGAGGATTCTGTTGACCTCATTTTTTGTGAGTTCAAGATTCTTCTCCTAGAATTTAGGAACTAGCCGCAGGACTTTCCTATCCACTCTCTTAGAGGACTAGCAATGAGACCCACCCCACTTAGAAATTCGAACCGTTCCTTGACTCCCCTTAAGTCTCATATGTGTGGTTTCAAATCTTCAATATCTAGTTGAGTTGATTATAACCAAATGTTGAAAGTTAATGCAGGGTCCTATAAGGATTGAAAATGTACTAGGAAGACCTTTTGAACTTATGAGCTTTCGTTTTCCGATGCACCACAATTTACACAATTTATCCATAAACATCATAATCCACATAATTCATTATCTAAACTCAAAATAAAAAAAATAAAAAATTAAATGAAAACACTCATAATACGAATTTGAGATCCTTTGGCACGGGTTGACTCGCTGCCGAGACCATTCTGTTTGACATTGGTTGTTGCTTAGGCTAGGACCGGTTGACATTTCACTTGACAGACGACTTCGATCGGCTTGATGAATTGTATATGCCGCGCGGTGCGCAAGTCAGGCTCAATTTGACCCGATCATAGACAAACTTGTCAGGATGATCTCAGATGATAAAACAGACCACGTGAGTGTATTTGGAACGTCTATTTTACTTAAGAAGGGCACCCATTTTTATATGATTCCGTGCAAGAGCGAATCACACGCGGATTAACGAATTTAAATGAAATATAATACTAATAATAATAATATAATATTAAAATAAAATATAATAAACCCTCACCCTTTAAAAACCTCTCGCCACTCCTCGCAACACTCGGACGAGGCCCCAACGACTCAATCAAATTCTCTCGATGGAGAACCCTAGCTGTTATCCCACACTACGGTTCTCCTCCCATTGGCTTATTGGCATGCCCTAAATGCTCTCAACATTCGGCCGATTCCTCCATCTTCTTCCCCCCTCTCAGCCGAACGAAAGCCATGGCCTTTCCCTTCTCTCGCCGGCAGCCTCTCTCACCTGCAACCTCGTCGACCTGATTCCTTCTTTTCGCCGAGACCTCTTCCGCCTAAAGTCCTAGCCGGACTTCTCCCTTCTATTTTCTTCTTCCCCAAAGCTTTTGAGCTGTCAAAGGTTTTACTACTCAATCTTGTTTACCTTTCTTCGGATTCGTCATTATAGGTCCGATTTTCTTGCTTTATGCTTCTTTCCTACGAACAGTTCGATCAAAGCTTTTGAATGTGTTGAAGATTAAAAATGAAATGATTCAACAATCTTGCTTAAAGCACTTTCATTCGTTTTCTTTTAAAGATTTATTATGTCTTTCTTTATGGGTAAGATCTGAATTTATTTCTAGGGCTGTTAAGTTTATATGAATAGATTGTGTTTTTTTTCGGGATCTATGAGATTTGCTTCTGGATAATTTTGAGGCATTTTAGTATTCTTCCTGAATTTAAAAGGAAGTGGCGAGATGTCATTATTTGCCCATGGATGAGTAATTTCTCTTCAAATATAAAGGGGTTCTTTCCTTTAATACTTGCTTTGATTATGGATGATGTCTCAATAAATGGATTCATTGTTTTCTTTTAGTTCTTTGGGATAAAATTTTATATATAGTTTCTTTTGCATTCAGTTTTTTTTATTTTTTTATTTTTTTAAAAGATAAGTTTACCTCATCATGAATCAATTGATATTATCGAGTAACACAAGCTTCATTAATTGTACAAGTTAAACTCAAACAAATATATGCAGACTTTCGCTGGTTCATTAATCATCAAAATGACGAGGGATTTGGATGTAATAATCGGTTGGGATATATATAACGCTAAGCTTTTATTTGATTCTTGTCAAAGGCAAATAGGTTGGCATCTTTTTTTCTTGAGAAGCAAATATATATATATATATATATAGATATAAATATATTTATATATAGATATATGTATGTGTGCATGAGAAAAGTGGCTTGGTGTTAAACTATAAAAAAAATGTAAAATGGGGAGGCTGAGAGGAAGGATGTGAGGGAGATCTCAAAAGCATCCTCTTTCATCGCGTTTCCTTAATGGTCTTTTTGAATGATCGCATCTTTATTTTTTGATAGATTCTAAAGTTGCATTTTTGCTTACCTTTAATGATTAAAAAAAAAAAAAAATACTACTTCACTGTGTTTTGTTTTTTTTCTGAAGTAATCGCTTTATTTTCTGATGGGTTTTAGAGCTACGGTTGTGTCTGATAGATCCATTTAGCCTTCTTATTTCGTTGGGTTTGATCTGTGCAAATGAAGAAAGCACCTGGATAGCAACTTACTGTTATTTCAACTCTTATGTTGTCCTTGTGCAGGTTCGCAGATGCTTGTTTAAGCATCCTTCATGAAACTAACTCAATAAGCAGCAAAATGTTGTATCTACTGAAGGATGTTGTTATTTGCATTAAGTAGTCTGGATATATCATTTATGTGATTCTACGAGCTTTTCTTTTCTTTCATTCTTGAATCAACAATGGGTTTCAAGAGTTATTTTGCGAATTAACATGACCTCGGGTTTTGATTTTCCTTGCTTACTTGCACTTGATTTCAAGGTTTCAAAACAAATGGAAAGTATTGTAGATGAAGGTCTGAAATTTTGACCACTTTATTCGGCTATTGAAGCGTTAGATTGTACTTTTTGGTGAGACATGGGACTAAGGTTAAGTATGGCCTTGAGAAGTAATATTTATACAGTTCTTTATAACCTATGTGTTAAAGGCCGTTAAAAAGCTGAGAGCATTGTGACCATACTAAATTTGCAATATATAGTGGGGAAAGCTTGGCAATGCTGTTTGGTACATTTCTATGGGGTTTTCTGGCTTCCTTTGATGTTGATGGTTCATGTGAAGTGTTTAAAGCCATTTGTTTATTACCAAAAAGGAATTTTTTTTTTCAATGGCTTTTCTATATCTATGTTTTGTATGAATGATACCGAAGTTTAGGAATGTCGTTCGAAAAAAAAAATAATGATGAATATGGTATCCATTTATGTGCAGTTTCGTTTTAAGTCTCTCCACTCCATTTTGCATTACCTCATGTTTATTGTTACTGCACTTATGGTGTTATTCATGGAACCTTATCAAATTGCTACATATGGAATTGATCAATTGATTTAACCCGGGATTTGAGCCCAAATCAGTGGAGAATTTCATTCAATATTTATGTGTTTACATATCTAACACCTTGAGTTTCAATTTCTTTATACATGTGACATTTCACTCACGCACGGGAAGCCATATTGATAGTCTTTTGATATGCTGTGAGAAACTTGGGTGTTATAAATGCAAATTTAGGTGTTAGATTTGTAGATACATGAGAATTGGGTGCTATGTCTGTAAATGAAGCTTTTATTTTTGGTGAAGTTGTATTTGATGTAGGAAAACATAAAACATGATTGTTCTCTTTTCACAAACCGTTAGCATCAATAATCTTCATGGTTAGTCAGCTTCACGATCAGTTCTGTTGCTTTTTCTCACTTTGTTTTGTCTCTAAATCCTCACAAACCTACTTTCTACTATTAAATCTTCACCTTATTGGTTACTATGTTAAATTTCTCCTTCTCAGTGCTATTCGACATTTCACTCATGCACGAGAAGCCATATTGATAGTCTTTTGATATGCTATGAGAGACTTGGGTGTTATAAATGCAAATTTAGGTGTTAAATTTGTAGATACATAAGAATTGGGTGCTATGTCTGTAAATGAAGCTTTTATTTTTGGTGAAGTTGTATTGATGTAGGAAAACATAGCAACATTCGACATTGTAAATGAGAAAATTATGGTGGATATCATGGCGGCACTGGCCAAGTTGTACCAAAAAATCTTCTGAAAAACCTTCTGCTTATAATAAGGGTTTTAATGAAGGAATTATTCAACATGAAGTTAGTGGAAGATGGTTTAGTTGCAGAGCATCTCAATAACTTCAACACTGTGACGAGTCTATTGTGCTATGTGGGGATCATGTTTGATGATGAGGTCAGATCACCAGTGATACTATCTTCTTTGTTAGACAACTGCGATGGTTTGCTAATGACAATGAGTAATTCTTCTGGGAGTTCAAAGTTGAACTTTAATGATATCATGGGTATGATGTTGAATGATGAAGTTTGCACAAAAGAAGTGAATGATGAATCTTCAAGTTCTGGGTTGAATGCTAATAATAGGATGAAGCATCTGGGCAAGAATACAGACAGAGAGCCAAGAAAAGAAAGCCAAGCCAAGCAGAGGAGTGCTGGAGCTGCAGTAATAAGGGGCATTTCATTCATAGCTCCGAAAAAAGCTGGTGGTGGAGGACAACAAAGTAGTTTCCCCTAGTCAGCACTGAAAAAATGAATCCCCGACGTTACCCCTAGTCAGCACTGAAAAAATGAATCCCCGACGTTACCCCTAGTCAGCACTGAATCTTGGATAGTAGATTCAGATGCCTCTTTTCATGATTGCCTTAATAAAGAGGTATTTAAAAACGACACTCAGAAAGATCTAGGGAAGGCTTATTTCAGAGATGACAAGGCCTTAAGTATAGTAGGAAATGATGATTTTGATATCAGGTTGTTGAATAGAATAATCTTTGAGCTTCCTTAAGTAATGCTCCAAGTTTGAAGAGAAATATTATCTCTGTGTACCAACTATTAAAGTCAGGACTCGTGACTATTTTCACAGATGATTCATAAAAGGTGGCCAGGGGGCATCAGTGATGGCTCGAGGCAACATTGAAGACACCCTTTATCTGATCAATGAAATGACTGAATTCATTGATGTTGCTGGAACCTGGGTGGATATTGATCTATGGCACCGTAGACTTGATCATATGAGCGAGGAATGTATAAAGCCCTTACTTTTTAAAAATAAACTTCAGGGTTTGAAATTAGTTGAATTAGATTTCTATGAAGACTGAATATATGACAAGCAGAAGAAAGTTTCTTTCTCGAAGAGCGGGCTAGTGGTGAAATCAAATAAATTGGAGTTAGTGCATTTTGATGTAAGGGGTCTTACTCCAGTTCAGTTCATTAGAGGCTCTCGCTATTTTGTCATGTTCATTGATGATCACGCAAGAAATATTTGGGTTTATTTCTTAAAGAAAAAAACCTGATATATTTTAAGTCTTCAAAAAGTAGAAGGTTATGCTAGAAAATGAGACAGGCTTGAAGCTGAAGTGTCTCAGATCAGATAGAGGTTCTCGCTGGTGAAATCAAATAAATTAGAGTTAGTGCATACAGATGTAAGGGGTCTTACTCCACTTCACTCCATTATAGGTTATCACTATTTTGTCACGTTCATTGATGATCACACGAGAAATATCTGGGTTTATTTTTTAAAGCAAAAATTTGATGTATTTTAAGTCTAAGAAGTGAAAGGTTATGCTAGAAAATGAGACAGACTTGAAGCTAAAGAGTCTCAGATCAAATAATGGGGGTGAGTATCGTGATCATAAGTTTACGAATTTATGTGCTATAGAGGGGGTCAGTCATTAGTTCACTGTCACAGGGACACCATAGCAGAATGGCTGAGCACATTAACAGATTAATCACGGAGCATGCTAGGAGCATTGTCGGCTGTCGAATCGGGAGTGTGTTGGTTGCTTTTGAAAATATAATTTAATTTAATGTATATATAAATAGTATTTTAATTTTAAAAAGTCCGACCGAATTGGTCTCATATATTTGTTAGTTTAAGTTATCGGGCCTAATATTACAAGTAATACACCACCTCACGAGATAGACCTACTACTTGATAGTGGGCTCAAATATATAAACTACGCAAATTATGACATCTGTTTGGTTTGTGAACCTTTATGTTGACCGACAGATTTCTTTATCTAATATTGAGAATTAAACAAGCTTGAAGCTGAAGTGTCTCAGATCAGATAATGAGGGTGAGTATCGTGATCATAAGTTTATGAATTTTTGTGCTATAAAGAGGGTCAGACATGAGTTCACTATTACTGGAATACCATGGCAGAATGATTGGACACATGAACAGAACAATCACATGGCATGCTAGGAGCATTGTGGGCCGCCGAATCGGGAGTGTGTTGGTTGTTTTTCAAAATATAATTTAAATTAATGTATATATAATGTATATAATTTTCTCAATTTTAAAATAGTATTTTAATTTTAAACAGAGAGACCGAATTGATCCCATATATTTGATAGTTTAAGTTATCAGGCATACTATTACAAGTAATAAACCACCACAATAGATAGACCTACTACTTGATAGTGGGCTCAAATATATAAACTACGCAAATTATGACATATGTTTGGTTTGTGAATCTTTATGTTGACCGACATGCTCCCTTATCTAATATCGAGAATTAGGCAGAGTTTATTTAATTTGGCTTCAATTTCGAAAAAATGTTATTTAGTGTTTCATCCTACTAAATTTATTGTTTAGGGCTTACAATTACTTCATCATAATCATGCACACAGCCTAGAAAGATAAGAGCATTTATGTCGTATCAAATGACGATATCAGAATTCTAAAAAGTGTTGTGGTTTATATTGCACCACATAGTTGTATGAAAGCCTAAAGATAAAGTGAGGATTTATGTCGCACTATTGGGCACGACTCAAAATATTAAAGTGAAACTTTAACTTAACCAAGATTGATCAATTCCATAATATGGTAACACCTTATGAACTTGAAATAGTCCAGGGGATTCTAAAGCTGTTTAGGGTCACTCCCCGAACACCTTTATAAGATTTTGGACATTTTACATGACACTTGGGTATGTTAAACTAAAGAATAGTTTAGTAGGTGTAGACTCGTGTTGCTGTTGTAGATCGTCCTCCTCTGCCTACTGTAGCTTGCTACAATGCTCCTTGTCGAAATAGCAGTTCAAAGGTTTATGTGTTATGCTTTTACAGTTTATGTGTCATGTCTTATGATTGTTGTTCATGTATTATGTTTTTGTTTTATTTGTCTTATTGAAGTGCTTGGGGGGAACTTTATTTTAGGTTAAGCGGCACCGGTCAAGATTTCATAGTTTCGTCGTCCTAGCACCACTATTTTCCCTTAAATTTACTTAGCCTAAAGAAATGGTTAAACTTATTTAGATCAGAGAATTCTCATTAGCAACCGTAGGTTACCTCATCCTAGAAATCCTCGTAAATCCAAAAAGGATACATTGAGTGCGTTCATTGTTTTGAAATTGTATATTTTTTATTTTGCAAGTAAAGTAAAACATGAACAAGTAGAGAAATGCTGTAACGTGAAGTATTGAATTTGCAATAAATTAATTAAAAAGTTGCATACTTGGGCCTCTGTTACCGTTGCAAGAAGTGTCAGTACGGAAAACATAATATAGAAAAAATATAAGAATTTTTAAATAACTTGCTGGGAAGTTGTGTATGGAAAACAAAACGGGTCGAAAGAAACACACGAATGAATAAAACAAAATAGGGTGTCACATATAAAAGTTCAAAGCTGAGTGTAAGAATTTAGTAAAGCGGTGGGGGCTGAGAGCCGGGTTGTGTGCTTTCTAATCCCAACCTTGAGTAAGAGCTATCGACCCTATAATCTATTGATGATAGTCCCAAATCTTGATTCAAGTGATTAACCGCCGACCTTTATAAATTTTCATCAAAATTCTTTAATTTTTCATACATGTGGAATTTACTTTAGCAAGAAAAAGCGGTTATGTCATAAAGAGGATTGTTGTTAAAGTATTTTGTAAGTAATATAGTTCACGTGCTAATTATTCTAATCAAGCTAGGACTATCGGTAACCTAAGAGTGTTGGGGGCAACTTTCTTATCAAGAGTTAGAGAATAGTATCATCAGTCATGTCATCTTTCCCGAAAGATCCTTGAGGTAGGAGATACTATTCAAAATCCCAAACTTAACAAGCATGAGTAATGTCATCATCGCCCTTGCCACCTAGACCTCTGACTTACTCTAGCCCGATGATTTATATGTTGCACAAACAAATATTTACAGTTGCTCACAAGTATTTGAATACCTTATCCAAGTCTCAAACCCTTGAGCATGGAGTTATTAATGTTGGATAAATAGTGTTAGGGTATTTTATTGGAAATGGTGAACTAACGAGTCCCAAATCATATCTTGGTGGGTCCCTAAGATTTTGAGGATGATTTTCTTCAGCAAAGTATAATAGGTCCGAATGATCTTCAAAATGTCCAACAGATTATAAGAGTGTTCGAGGTATACCCTAAACAACTTTTAAGACCTTCTGAATCATATCAAGTTCATTTGGACTTATTTTGGCTAAATCAATCCTCCCGGATTAAGTTAAGATTTAGTTGTGATATTTTAACATTTGTTTAGTAAATTTTAATATTTTAATTAACCCACGGGTAGGGTAACTCAATTATGCTTGGGGATTATGTAAGTAAGTACACTTAAGGGTAAGCTTAATTATTAGGGGATTTCATACTCTTTTCTTCAATTGGATTTGAGCTTGTAGTGTTTAAAGATGTTTATAATTAATTTTTTTTCTTTTCTAAACCTTATTAAATGATCTTAGATCAAGCCTAGTTCACTACTAAGCTCTTAGATATCTTAAGGGTAGATTTGTAATTATGAAAGAATTAAGTAAAGTGTATTCAATTCCCACTGAAAGATTAAATTATCATTTCACCATTAGTTTGGGGCTTCCAATTAGTGAATTATCATCTTCCTTACTCAAGCCCCTCACATTAGGATCTTCTATAATTAATTAACTTCTAAATTATAACAATTTGAAAAATTACAAATTCACCTTTGGTAGAAAGTGAAGTGAATTAGTTTATACCATTTAACCCTTTGTGTTTCAATCATTTCAGAGAATCAATTATGATCAATGCCCTTTAACGCTCTAGTTTGGCCTAAGTCTTAATTATGGTATGAAATTCTAAAATTACTATTTTACACTTAGGGCTCTTTCCTTCATAATTCTTTTAATTTAATTCAAATGATTTTGAAATTTTGTTTTCACCCTACTCATGAGTGAATTAAAATATCAGAAGAGAATTCATAATCTTTTGATTTTTATTTAATTTTTAATTATTATTTTAGTTTTAAAATATAAAATTTCAATAAGTCNAAAATTAGGGCTTTTAATCTTACGGGTGTTCTTTGATTTTGGAAAAATCATAGAACACTCATAAGCACATGAAGATTAAGCCCTCCAAACTTCATATTATTGTGATTACTATTTAATTAGTTCTGATTTAAATAAATTTTTTATGTATTTAATTAATTTAAAATTAAATATAAGATAAATATTTTTTTTGTTCATATTTTTTTTTGCTTTTCACTGAGCACAGTGGTATTTTTATTTTATTTTTATGAATTTTCTACACAAAGATATGAATTTTTAAAGTTTATGTAATTATTTAAATCTAAAATACCCTATTTTCCTACTTATCTGAGTGAGCGCCGCGTCATCCTTAACCTTCCCGAAGTCCCACGCATCGACATTTGATTCGCTGCGCTTTCTACGTAGCCTGTTGATTGTGCCTATTATTCGCGTAACATTGCACCGTCCGACTCCATTTCGATTGTCCGTTCGGTACACGCGAAAATGAATGATATCTGTTTATTGTCCCAAAAGCGCTTTAACCCGAGAATTGCCAGTGTTCTAACCCTAAGTTCTCGCTTGATACTCAACCAATTTAAGTGTGGGTTGTTTCTACACCTTCATCTAAGTGAGACAAAACACATCTATACGACTAAATACGTATGAAATGCACATGTCTTTCACAAAAGTCCAAACCGAGCACAAATTTAGGGATATTGAGTTATACCTTTGCCTAAGAGGTGAGACCTCAATTAGGTTGGTTGGAGACCATCAACTTGACCTCACGAACCTCCTCGAAGTGTCACCTTGCTTTGTGATGAAGCCTCAATTAGGTTGGTTGGAGACGATTGACTTGACCTCACGAACCTCCTTGAAGAGTCGCATTGCTCTGTGATGAAGCCTATGTATGATCTTGGTGAGAGGGTGGCTCGAGCTTGGTCTTGAGCTAGGTTAGAGGGCTTATGAATGACTAATTTTGATTGGGGGAAGTGGTTTAGAGGTGTTGTATAGTTTTTGGAAGGGCCAATTTTAAGTTTTGTGGAATTTTATGGGATGACCGTGAAATTTATTGGTTTTTGAGTTCAAAATCAGGGTTGTGTGGGTGGTTTCAAGGCTTGAAAATGGTGGGTATGATCTTCTTAGGAGTGTGCGGGTGGTATGGATTAATTTTGGTAGGGCTTCACTAGTGTTGGTGCGCCTTTGCCCATTTGTCTGTGAAGGTGGCCATTTTATAAGCCTGGCCAGGAGGAGGGGAAAGGCTCCAATTGGGTGGTGCAAGTTAGCTTAGGTGGAGGGGAAAATGGTGCAATTGACCAATTGGAGTGTGCCACATTGGATGGGTACAAATTGGTATTTAACTCATAGTGAGGGCTCTCAGTTTTAAGTTTTCCGACCACTAGGGCGGCCGACCAGACCAGAGGAGGTGGCTAGCTGGCTCAGGGAGGTCAGGAGATGCTTAATGGTGATTAGCTTAGGGCTTGGGAAGGCTGGTTGCATGGGTTAGAGGGTTAACCAAATTAGGGGGAAGGGCTTGTGTGATTTAGGGATCCATTGGTCCATGACTCAAAGGGGAGTTGACTTGGTGATGTGATTAGCATCTTGTGGTTAAGGAGTGGTTTAGATGATTAGGGTGTTCAAAACAAAGGTTTAGGCTTGATCTTTGGATCAGGGTTTGGATTTAGGGAAATTAAGCTTAATGAGTGGGCTTTGGTTTTGGATGAAATTGGGCTTGAGTTTGAGCTCAATTATGGGCTCAGTGGATTTAAAAAATTGTCATGGGGGGTTTGGGATTTCAATTGGGTGGAAATTGATTGACCATGTGGACCAAATTTGATTATTTTTTGGACTTAGGGTTAATTTGGGGATTTTGGCTTAGGTTGGAATTTAGGTTTGAAAATTGGTGGAATTGAGTTTAAATTTGGTAAAATTGGGTTGGATTGATGAAGTTGGGTTTGAGTTTAAAATTGGATGAGTTTGAAATGAATTTGATAAAAATTGGGGAAGATTTGGGAGTTTTGAACATTTGGGGATAATTTGATAATTTTGGCCAATTTTGGTGGATTTGGGGAATTTTGGATGCAGCTAGGGAAATTGGATAATTAAGATTGGTTTTGGTGAAGTTTGGAGTGAAATTGCGGATTTTTGACAATTTTTGGATATTTTTTGGGAATTGAGGGTATTTTGGTAATTTGAGGGACTTTGGTTAATTTTGGGAAATTTGGGGTGAATTTGGGCAATTTGAATGGTTTGAAGTGGTTCAACATGATTCTTGATGAAAAATTGGGAGTTTCGACAATTTTGGAAAATTTAGGCTTTCTGGGCATTTTGATAATATTGAGGAAAATTGGGGGTGGAAGGCCAAAGTTTGATATCTTTGTGTAATTGAGATAGATTGCATATGGTGATCATGCAAACCATAGAAAAGTCTCCCCTAGGCCATAAGAACCATAAGATCACCCATATGAGTATTCAAAAGGAGCAAGGAGATGGGTCAGGTGGAGCAAGGAGATGGGTCAGGTGTAGGTGATTTTTAGGGTTTTGGATGATATGAGTTTGATGGGCTTAAGTGTGTGTTTGTGACCAAGACCAAGCCACCCAGGGTTAACCTAAGGCCTGAAGGTCTTATGGGGGACTCCTTTTAGGCTTCCTTATATTGGTTTTGTCCTCCTAAGTGCTATAGGTCAAAACCACACCTGTGAAACCCCAAAGAGAGTAAAGAAGTGTTTAGAATTTCTAAGGGATGTGAGGTTCTTCACGAAATTCTTATGGCTAGATCCCCGGCTTCTAAGAGAAGAAAACTAAACGTCACCAAAACTGAGGGCAATAAGCATGAAGCTGCATGTAAGCTTGCCAAAACCGTTTTGTCCTGAAGCAGCAAACACTGCAGTTTATCTGATCAATCATAGTTCATGAATACCTTTGGAGGAAGGCTTACCTGAAGAAGCCTAGAGTGACAAAAATGCATGTCTATTTCATTTAAGAGTATTTGGGCGTTCTGCATATGTGTATGTTGATGCAAGGTCCAGGAGCAAGCTTGACTCAAAATCTATCAAGTGTGCCTTCATTGGATACGACTTAGATGAGTTTGGGTACAAGTTTTGGGATTAGCAAAATAAAAAATTCATCAGAAGCAAGTATGTCACTTTTAATGAAATTGATATGTATAAGGATAGGATCATAACTCAAGACAATCCGTTTCACCTACTTTTGAAGAATCTAAATATGTTGAGATATAAGATATTTGTGATCAGAAGTATGAAAAAGAAGTGCTCAACCAGAAGGAGCACTGGAAGTTCCTCAGTCACCTGCTACAAAAATTAAAAGATCCAACAGAGTGTACACATGTATTTTCATTCCTTACACTATTTGTTACCAACTGATAGTGGTGAACCTGAATGCTTTGCGAGGCTACTAAAGTTGAAAATTCAAGGGAGTGGGAGCTTGCCATGGATGAAGAAATGCAATCTTTGGAGTCAAATCAGACTTGAGATTTGATGGTACTACCAAATAACAAAAGAACACTATACAACAAGTGGATCTATAAACTAAAAGAGGAGTCAGATGGTAGCAAGTGCTACAAGACAAGACTTATTTTGAACGGTTTCCAGCAGAGAGGAGTGAATTACACTGAGATCTTCTCCCCAGTGATAAAGATGACGATTGTCAGGGTTGTGCTGAGTTTGATAGCAGAGGAAGTCCTACATATGGAACAGATGGATGCAAAATAGCTTTCTTACATGGAGATCTGGAGGAGGAGCTATACATGGTGCAACCTCAAAGTTACAAGGTTCTAGGAAAAGAGGGTATTGTCTCCAGATTGAAGAAGATCCTTTATGGCTTGAAGCAGGCCTGGAGACAGTGATGCAGAAGGATTGACAGGTTCATGTCAGATAATGGGCACTTGAAGTGCCACACAGACCATTGTTGCTTTATCAAATACTTTTATAATTGTTATATCTTGCTTCGCTTGTATGTAGATGCCATGTTGATTGTATGGGCAGTATGGATAAAATCAAGGAATCGAAGAAACAATTATCAAGTGACTTCAAGATGAAGGATTTAGGTCTAACCATGAATATCCTCAGGATGAGAATCAACATGGACAGGAGTGCAGGAACATTGAATTTTTCTCAAATAGAGTATGTTGAGAAAATCCTACAGAGGTTAGATATTAATGAGGTGAAACTAGTCAGCACTCCCTTAAGCAGTCACTCTAAACTATCTGAAACAATTATCAAGTGACTTCAAGATGAAGGATTTAGGTCTAACCATGAATATCCTCAGGATGAGAATCAACATGGACAGGAGTGCAGGAACATTGAATTTTTCTCAAATAGAGTATGTTGAGAAAATCCTACAGAGGTTAGATATTAATGAGGTGAAACTAGTCAGCACTCCCTTAAGCAGTCACTCTAAACTATCTGAGGAGCTATTGCCTAATTCTGAAGTAGAGCAAATCATAGATAAAGAGAACTCCGTATGCTTCAACAGTAGAAGATTGGTGTATGTAATGATTTATATCAAATCAGATATTGCATATGTAATGGGAGTGGTCCACTGATACGTGGGTAATCCAGACAGACATCATTAAGAGGTGGTAAAGTGGATTCTCAAGTATTTAAGGGGAACAGTCAACGAGACATTTTCTTATGGAAGTGTGGGGATCAGTCTACAAAGATTTGTAGATTTAGATCTAACATGAGATGTGGATAATAGATGAAGTACAATGAGGTATATCTTCACATTGGGGAGCACCATAGTGAGTTGGGTTTTCAGATTGCAGAAAATCATTGTACTTTCAACTACAGAGGCCAAATATATTGTTATCACAGACTCTAGCAAGGAGATGATTAGGCTATAGAGTTTCATGGCAGAATTGGGCTAGAAGCAAGGGATTGTAAAACTCTACAACAACAATATGAGTGTGATTCATCTTGCTAAGAATGTTGCTTTTCATGCTAGGACAAAACACGTTCAATTGAGGTATGGGCAGTTGCTCCTTAAGAAGATACACACTGCTTAGAATACTGCGGATATGCTGATGAAGGTGGTGATTTTTGAGAAACTGAAGCTATGCTTGACTTCAGTTGTGTTTCATCAAGGTTGAGACGAGGGATGAGCCACGCCACAGTACGTGACTATGAAGGCAATTCAAATGGAGGTGTAGTCACAAAATACTGGTGTTTGGTGCAATCAATCTCCAAGTGGGAGATTGTTATGTGTGGAGACTGATTTGCAGAGCAACTTATAGGGGCAAAACACTGACGTATGTGTCGGGCTGTGGACACATAAGCGCCCACTTGAGTGCAAACAACAGAGAAGCTAACACATATGCGCCAACCTGTGGACGTATATGCGCCCACTTAACCTTATGCGTTGCTTTATTACCAAGAGGCCGATGTTTATGCACCAACCTATTGACGCCTTTACGCCCAACATAAGATGCCGATCCAGTAAGCATGGCGCTTAGGTGCCCAGTTCTGGCGCCTATGCGCCCAGAGCAATTTGTACATGGGACTTGGTTTTTATCCTGATTTCGAGCGGCGTTTCAATTGTTCCTGCATGAGGTTTCTCAACAAGTTGCTGGTGGAGTATCAGAGAGGAGGATTTCTTGGATCTCGATGTGGATTTTTTTGCATCGAATTAGATCAGTAATAGTTTTGAGTGAGGACTTGTACGTTTCCTTAGGTGTAGAGAGGAAATTTGAGTATGTTCTTTATAAACTCTCTGAAATTCATAGTGAAATATTTTTGTGGCGTGACTCCATGGTTTTTCTCGTTCTCGGTTTTTCTGCTTAAAATTTTTGTTCTTTTCTGGTTGCTGTGATTGTGCTTTCTATTTAGTTCTTTGTTCTGATTTTCTCGAATTGATGTGCTCATATTATTCCGCGGTGTGGTTTAATTTCTATGTGATCCTAAACCCAAATAAAATTAGGAATTGCTTGGATATTCCTATCAGTATGTATATAAATCCTACTAAGAGAAAATAACTGCAATTTTATTTTTTTTTATTCGATCATGCAATTTTGTCCCCAACATTCACATGCAATACACCGGCACCATCTTATTCATACCATATTGTACTTAGCTTATTACAGGGTTTTACCTTCCCTAAAAACGGCAAATTAACTGTGCCTCCTCATCACCCTCACCTTGAACCCATTCCGCATATGCAGTATGATCGACAACTTGGGCTCCACCACTTGCCCCTCCACCATCTCCAATCTAAACTCCCTAACTACAGCCACCACCACCTCCCTTAACACCGCAAAGGCCGTCGCCTTCCCCAAACACGCCCTTGGTCCACAGTTGAACGGCATAAACTTATACGACGGCTCATGCCGCATCTTCCCCTTCTCTGTTATCCACCTCTCCGGCCTGAACTCCAAGCAGTCTTTCCCCCACACCCCCGGCATCCTCGCCATAGTGTATATAGAAAATATCACCTGCATCCCCGGCTCCACTCTCTGCCCGCTCGGCAGCATCTCCGCCTCTACCGCACCCTTCTCCTCGAACGGCACAGGGGGGTACAACCGCAGCGCCTCACAAAGCGCCGCCTGCAAGTACACCATCTCCTCCCCCACCGTGGCCTCCCCACGCCTTATCTCCTCCACCAACTTCGCCTCCTTGTCCGGATTCTTGCAGAGCAAATAGAAGAACCACGCAAGCGCCACCCCGATAGTGTCCCTCCCTGCAACCATAAAGGTCAATGTCGTGTCCCGTAGGAACTTGTCGCCGGCCAAAGAGTCGTCTTTGATGTAAGCCGTGAGGAGACAGTCGTTTAAGGAGTCGGAGCGG